>OY720349.1:15424657-15464657 GCA_963082975.1 Labia minor | reverse complement strand
TATATGTTAATTAATCCAATTCAAATTTGCGAGATAGTCGAGTGGAGACACTCCAGCTTATTTTCTTTTTGTTCTATCTGGATTGTAGGATTGAATTTTGTTCTATTCACATGGTTGTTTAGATAGATGAATCCCGGAGAATGGTTTCATTGGTCTTGAGTGGGATAATTTAGCGCGACGGTTAATTTTGCACGTCGGGTCTGTTTGTGGGTGTAGCGGGCCAAAGCAGTTTACAGATTTAGAAATGTTTGGTAAATTACAGTAATTTTGGAAGTTTTTAATAAGTTGTAAGATATGACCAACATATTCTTTTGGTGTGCCAATAGTTTCAGTTATCACCCACCCTTTCAATCGACGAATCAATTATGAATTTTGGTGATAGTATTTTTTGGGTGTATTGATCTTAATTTATTTTCAGTATTCCTATTATCATGAATAATGGTGCAGATTTACCATTAACACAATCTAATCTCTTTTTAACCTCTTTAGATTTGTGTCAGTCCATATTAAACTGTTTAATATGTTTTTTATCCATATTCAGAAAAACAATCTGTCTTGTTTATTAGTATACAATTCATACCAAACGAAAGTATTTGATTCAAACTATCACAGTTGTGTTATAAAAGGATTTTAATTGGATAGATGACATGCTTGTGTTCATTTTTGTTTCTCCTACTCTCTTTTTATTCCGTTATCATAAATATTTTTTTTGTAAATGAATTATTATTATTAAATGGATAATTACTGTTGATATGTACTTGGACTCATAATAATAATAATAATAATAATAATAATAATGAAATAAAGGATTGTTTCATATTTATTTTATTATTTGTTTGATGCGCATTTTAGTAAATATAAGAATATTTTCATACAAGTTAACGAGAAAAAAATCAAGCGGAAAATAATCGATTTCTTTTTTTTTTTATTTAAATTCCGAAAAAATATTTCACAAGAGATGGAATGCCTATTATTTCTCTATAAATTGCTAAAAATATTTTTTTTATATTTTCAAAATTTTAAGAAATATGGATATTTTATTTTTTTAATACTATTTATCTTGGTAATTTAAAATTTAACAAAATTTTTCATAAGGAAAAGAGGGATGGAATTTATTTATTTATTTATTTATTAATGTATTAAAGAAAAAAATTGAAAGGTAAAACCTTAAATGAAAAATTTGACCTGGTTTACCGATTGACAGGAATTTTGTCCACAAAACTTCTGCCACACACACACAATCTTAAACAGGAGAACCACTTTTTGAAATCAAAATGACTTGAAAAGTTGAGATCTGAAAAAAAACGCATACCGGTAGATTACAATACCTTTATTCTCAAGTAACTTAAAAAATTGTTTGTTATTGAAAAGTAAAAAAAAGGCGACACAGGGTGTGATGGCTAGCGTCGCCGACTCACATTCTCGTGATCCCGGGTTCAAGTCCCGAGCCTGGCAAAGGAATTTCTCTAGCTGGGGTCTAGGGGACGGAGTCAACCCAGCCTCCGGGAACAACATTGGGAAGCTACTTGATAAAAAGTAGCGCTCTCGATGAAGAAAATCAAGGTAAAGGTTGAGAGGACCCGTTCTACTGATCATAGGACACCTCATTGATATAACCGACTTGATAGGCGTTGTCCTTGCGTAGGACGTACAAAAGTCAGAGGTTTTATTGAAAAGTAAAAACTAATGGATCTTTGTTATTAAAAATCGTTTCACTATTGGCTTATTCTTCACAGTAATTATTATATTATTTTATGTTAATTTAATATTTTCCATTTCCCTAAGGTATTTGAATTGAAATTTAATAATAATAATAATAATAATAATAGAGAAAATTGAAATTCTTTATATATATATATATATATATATATATATATATTAAAATACCATGAATAAATATTGACGAGAACGATTTTTTTCTTCGCTCTTTCCACCATCTATTTCTCTTTCAACGTTTATCGTTTCTCTCGTTCTCTCTTTCTCTCTCCTTTTGCTGACAACTAGAAAGATGAGAAAAGAATTATTAGTTCTGGAATTGAGTTTTTCCAGGATGATATTGAATTAGCAGCGATTTAAGAGGATCTCGACTTTTTTTTAAGGTTAAACGATTCAATTCAGAAATAGAAAAATGCATGAAGAATAACGAAAGGGTGGTTTTTAAAAAGGGATTGATGGGGGGGGGGGGGATGGTGAGATAGAAATTCTTTAAATCAGGTGTTTGAAGTGTAGAATAAATTTATTTTTTTTTTGATCATTAAATTTTGATAAAAATCATTTCTCCTATCCTATATATTTATTTATCTTTGGGAATCTTTCGAATTTTTTTTTTTTTTTTGATATCAAAGTTGAGAAATAATTTAATTTAATAATCAAATAATTATTAAATAGAAATAAAGAATAAATGAATCTAAAAAACTTAAATATATAATAAATATTTTTTTATGAGAGAATTATATTAAACTTTTCTTTTATATAGATAATTAAAGTATTTATTAAAATATAAATATTTTAAAATTAATTAATATAAAATAAAAAAAATATAAAAAAAAACTTTAAAAACACGCTTTTATTAAATGCACTCTAAAAATGAGAAAATAATTTCTCCACCACGATTTCCTACAATAATCATATTTAAAAGATGCAAGGGAAACACGCAAATTCTACTTCAAATAGACATAGTTATCAAGTATGTCGAAAAAGAAAAAAAATAGAAAGGTTTGTGCATATTCAATGAAATATCCTTTGTATTCTTTTCCTTTCCTTGCATGTTTGGCGCCACGCTTTCATTTTTTAGTTATGATTAATTGTAAACAAATCGGTGTATGTGTTTGTGTGTGTGGATAAATTATTTTCTCCTTTTTAGAGTGGAATTCGTGTTTTTAAAAAGTTATATTTTTTTATTTCCTAATTTTTAGTCTTGACAGAAATTTCGCCCAGTTTATGATTTCAGGTTATAGTGTTAAGAATTAATTAATTTATTAATAATTAATAATATTAATAATATTAAAAATAATATTGTCACCTATGACCTGGGATGAACCTGAATATTGCATTGTCATGGAGTTACATATGTATGCAAAATTTCAGCTCATTCGAACATTGGGAAGTGGGTCAAATTCAGCTTGCAAGATTTGACGACAGGGCACGATGTGAAGCTAAATAAAAGGATGTAAATAGATTTGAATTGATATTAAAATATGTATTAAACAAAAATAATTAAAACCATTTCAGTCATTTTTGTTTATTTATATTTAAAAAACAAACTAATATATTTTAAAAATGAGTTTTCTTAATCTTGATGATATTTGGACACTTTTTCTCAAAATCTTCAGTTTAATTTACTTTTTCATAAATCTTATATTTTAAATTTATTTTATTATTATTATTATTATTATTATTATTATTATTATATGATTTTAAGAGATATCTTCTTTTTGAATTTAATAAATCAAATTATGAAAAACAAAAAAATAAAATACTTTACTAAAACAAATAATTAATTTCTTCTAAAAGTGATAATTATTTTATAAAGCATATATATATATACATTTTATATAGGTGTAATAAACTTTTAAAAAAAAAAAGTTTCAAAATATTTACTTTAAAGATTGTGTTTTCTTTGTTTGTTTTCCCTCCTTCATCAATGAACTACGTGTTTTATCTATTTCTCTTTTGATAATAAACTAATATTTCTTTAAAGTAAGAATAAATTTAAAAAATATATATATATGTAAATTAGTTAAATAAAAAAGAAAAATATTTATCTTTATCTTGTTTTGTCAGATAGGCAGATATTTTTACAAGAAATACTTTTATTTTTTGGAATATAAATAAGTAATTTTCATGTATTTTAATTATTAATAAGATCAATAAATTATTTTAAATATTAAAAGAGAAACTAAACTGACGGCCAAAATACATTCAGATTTCTTTAAAAATAATTATTAAAATATGATTTTAATACAATGAAATTGAATAAACTTTTGAATAGATAAGTTTTTTTTTAACATTTTTTAATAAATATAAAATATTTTATTTAAAAATTACAATTTATATAAAATTAAAACAAATAATTTCATAATTTCATAACGTCATATAAGTTTAAATTAAGAAAAAACTAATGAAGATGATTTTTCCCGAGGATGAAACCAAAACAGATCGATTTTTCTTTATAAATACTATCTATTGTGAGAATTTCAAAAAAATCGTAACAGTGGTTTCTGAGATCCAATTTACAAATTCATATACAATTTTAGCTAGCATAATAAGACAAGAAAATTTGTAAAGGTGCTTAAATTTGAAATTTATTTTTATAATAAATATTAATTACTTAATTTAATACTACTATCTATCTCTGTGGCTCTACAGAACTCGAAAGTTCTTGGCCGCAGCAACCACACCCCTACAACTATTCCTATTCTGAGCCACAACCTTCCAGTCCTTATCCTCTCCCATCTCTCTCACGTCCTTTCCCACATTGTCCACCCATCGTGTCCTTGGTCTTCCAAGTGGATGTTTCCCACTCGGTCTCCCTCGCCATTCTATCTTCTCCCATTCTAGCCACATGTCCTGCCCACCGCACTCTTCTCAATTTTATAATCCAAACTATATCTGGAGATGCATAGAGATCATGCAATCCTCATCTTTCTTTGGCCCATAAATACTTCTCAGAGTCCTATTCTCAAATACTCTAAATCTACTCTCGTCAACTAAGGACATAGACCATGCCTCACATCCATATAATAGAACCGGTAAAATGATTGTTTTATATATTTTATTTTTATCCCCTTTTGACTCGATAAGCCCCTTTATTGCATGATAAATAATAAATAAATAAATAATGTAGTCATATCATATTAAAAGATTTTCAATTAAATTTATATTTTAATAATTATTTTTAAAGAAATCTGGTTGTTACGGTTTGTTGGCCGGCAGTGTAGTTTCTTGTTTTATAAATGAATTCCATTTGTTTTATCTATCTTGAAATTTGCTCTGAGGTTTGGAACAAAAAAAACTAATAGAATGATTAAAGCAATTTAGTTAATGTTAAGTGGATTGGTTTAATTTAATTCAAATCAGACAGGTTTAAGACAGAAAAAAAAGAAAAAGATATAAAATGAAGTTAAATAATGGACTCCGCACACGATCAATCGGAATTGGTGGACTGAAAATATTTTATTCAACAGTATTTCTCTATCCTACCTGGTGTGTTTCAAATTATAAAAAATATTTCAATCAGCTTTATTTACAACATTTAACCTCCTCCACATAAAATATTACAAAGGTTTCTATCACAATTATTAGGCAATTTGATTTTTTTCATTTTTGCTATCTCGCCAGAAATTTTCAATGACGAGATTTTGATGTTTTTATACGTTTTGAAGGTCCCTGAGCCATTTTCACTAAAGATGAGAAAAGTGTGTGTGTGTTAAAAAATTTCAAAACTAAATTCCGGTACTTTCTGCGATTCAATCAAGCTGAAATTCTATATATAGCAGTTTTATACAATTGTTAATCATGTGAAAAACTATCAAACATATATCTTTATTTTTACAGCCAGTTTAGAGGAAAAAAATTAAAACGTGGTAGGTAATGGTCCTCTTCAGAATGAGCTACCTTTCTCAAAAATTGATAGAAAACTACAAATTTTGATGTACAAAAATTCATTATTCTAGCTCAAACCGTTTTTTCGTAATCTTACACACATACACACACAGACATTTTCTCAACCTTAGTGAAAATGACTCAGGGACCTTCAATAGTAAAAAATTAAAAGTCACAATTATTTATAAAACTATAGAAATATTGTAATTTATGTATAAATATAAAATTCCGGGACACCAAGCCTCCGCTCGGTAATTAAAAAAAATGATTCCTTATTATTGGGTTTGGCTGATAATATTAATACCTGATTTACCGAATCGCCATTCAAATAATTCTTACATACCTCTAATTTTATCGATATATTTCAAAAGAAAATTATAATTTATTTGATCGTAGAAAAATAAATCTCTTGTAATTAATAATGTTTTTTTTAATTTCAATTTACTTTTCATTTAAATTAAAATTCTAAACACGTGACATTTAAAATATAAACAAATAGATTTATATTAATATTTAAATGATTTTATTTTAATTAAAATATTTAATATGTTTTTTTTATATATGAATTAATAGTATATAATTAATAATAACGCTTGTTGACAGATCTTTTCTCCTTTAAGTAGTAAAAGAGAAAAATTTAAAATAATAAATAAATAAATAAATAAATTTATTACTTTCATTATTTATTTCTTAATTTAAATTTTTTTTTTCTCTATCAATTTCTCATACATTCACTTTTGCATATTATTTTTTTTTATTTCACACGCCCTTTAATTATATAAGATATCAAGATGATAATCTCGTGTGTTGTTGTTATTCACCCTCTTTTTTTTTTTTTTATTTTTATACCTCACCCATTTCCCCCTCTCACACATTTTCACATCCACAACCATTCGCCACCGCCCAACTCATTTATTGTTAGCTTAGATTTAAGTTTGGCTTTGGGTATATTGTTGTTGTTGTTGTTGTTTCTATGAACATGTTTTTCACATTTTTAAATGTTTAAAAATAACATACAAATTTTTTTTTAATACAGATGACTCAGTGATAAATATGCTAATATAATGTAAAGATAATATAAATTGATTTTTATTTGATTATAATAAAATTTTTTTTAAAAGATATTTACAAAACAAATTTTGTCAGATTTAATTAAAAACAAATGTATTAATCAGAAAATTTAATAATATTAATTTATATTAATCACTTTTCATATATTTATAAAAGAAAATGATTATTGAATAATTTATATTAAATTAAAAAAAATCAATTTTTAATATGTAATTCTGTTGTGATGTGATTTACAATTAAGTTATTCATGTATGATGTAACTAAAAGATCTTGAACGATGTTTGACAAAATATTCCACTAGAACAATTACTTTTTTTCGAATTCAAAAAAAAATAATTGACCAACGACTCGAAAGATCTTGGCTACAGCAGCCACATTTCTCCAAGAATCCCTATCCTGAGCCAGAACCTTCCAACTCTTACCGCGTTCTTCGTCTTCCAACCGGTCGTTTCCCAATCGGTCTCCCCACCAATATATTTTTCGTCATTCTTTCCTCTCCCATTCTAGCCATGTGCCCTGCTCATCTCAGCCTTTTCGATTTTATAACCCTAACTATGTCTGGAGATGCATAGAGGTCATGCAATTCTTCGTTATGAAGTCTCCTCCATTCCCCGGTGACTTCATCTTTCTTTGGCCTGTAAATGTTCCGAAGAATCCTAATCTCAAATACTTTAAATCTACTCTCATCTCCCTGGGGTCATAGACCATACCTCTCACAACAGCCAAATTAATTGTATTAATTAATTTTATACATATATATACATATATACAATTACAAATATGAAAATCAAATTACACAATATTAATTTCATTTAAAACTTTTTCACCAATTTGATTTAAATTACAATTTTAGGGTAAACTCTTCTCAAATCCTTTTGGTGTTTAAAAATACTCTGTCTTTTAAATTGAGGTCTTTTAGGAGTCCGTTACTAAATATTTAGAATATAGACAGTAATTTTAAATCCTAAGATCCCAATTAAGATCAATTTTTTGGAATATTTGATGGCGAATATGCGATTATTCACAGAATTCTAATGATATTAGGTTTGCTATATTTTGTCCTTATTATATTTATAAGTGACCTCTCAAACCTGAATTTCATAGGTTTATGGTAAATAAACTTCAGGATCATACTGTAATAATATAGTTTGTTGGTTTTGCTGATTTTGGTGGGAAAACTATTATAATTTGGTTACGTTCTAATTGTTTCTTTTTTTCTTCATCTAAAATAATGGATTTTGCCTTACATTTATATCAGGGATGGCGAACTTATGCCAAATGTGGGATATTTGAAAAATTTAATGGCACATACAAAGATAAAATTATTTTTTTAATAATTCCAACTTTTTTCAATAGAAATGATAATTTCATTATCCATAATTAATTTATAATTTATGATGTAAATTTGTATAACTGAATATCTATCTATCTTAATAGATTAACCTCTTTACTGTGCCTCCCACAGCATTGCGGGCTTTTTTAAGCAATTTAAACCATTAGTTTTAAGTTTTACTAACTCGTTTTTTTTCAATTTCTTTTTTCATTAATTTTAAATAAAAGTAGTGAATTTTTTTATTTAATGTTTATAAATTATAAACATTTATTCATAATATTGTTTTAAGGCATTTTAGATACTTTAAGTACTATAAAATAAAAAATTCTAAATATTAATTTAAATAACGTCTTAATGTAAATATTATATAATAATGATGAAAATCTCCATTAAAATTTAAAATTTTTGTGGGGTTGTGGATGAAGTTCAAGCCGATCAAAATACTTGATTCCAACACTCAATGATTTGGTAATATTCCGACACCGGTCCCATATAGTTTACAATTTATATATATATATATATAACTACTCCTAGTTAAATAGATATTATTTTGATATTTATGTATAGTTCCACCAAGGAACTTTCCGGCACGGACATTCAAAAAGGTTCGTCATCCCTGATTTAAATAATACAAATACTATTCTCAAATATTCTAAATCTACTCTCGTCTCCCAGGGTCATAGACAACAGTCAAAATAATTATTTTTATATACTTTACTGCATGATGATAAGTGTTACTTGATTGCAACACACCTCGATTTAAATTCTTCTCAAATATTAGAAAAAACACTCTATTAATGTATATTCTCATTTGCACTACTAAAAAAGACCGTCATTGTTTATTCAAAATGTCCGACCCACAGACCATCTCTCTCGGACCATTTAATTTCTTGTATAGTTGTGATATCAATTTGATATTTCATGTTATGTTCTATACCAGTGATTCTCAATCACCCTGTCGCGAGATTACGAGGCTTTTAAACATTTTTTTTTAATTTTTTTAATTTGGTTCTAAAAAAAAAGGTAAAACGTTTTTGGGACTAAGCTACCTCTCTCACACAATTAATTTTCAATATAATATCATTTTATTATAAATATTGAATTGTTTTAGAGAATAGATAAAAATTTTTATTGGTCCAGTTAGGGCAGTGATTTTCAACCTATGTGCATTTTCAAAAATGTGCCGCAAAATTATCAAAATGTTTCGCCAAATTATTACAAATGTAAAGAGGCTCTTAAACATTTCCGACTTTTTTTCTAAATTTTTTCAATTTGGTTCTAAAAAAAAAAAGGTAAACCGTTTTTGGGACCACTTTTTACCGACCGACGATAGTAAGGGAGGTATTGTTTTCACACCAAATTTCACATGTGGAGATTTTTAAATATCTCCACGAATCATGCATTTTCTAAACAGAAAAAAGTATTTTTAGCATGATGTCTGTCCGTCCGTCTGTCCGTCTGTCCGTCCGTCCGTATAGATGTGTACAGCCTGAACGGCTCAACCGATTTTGATGAAATTTGGTATATTTACTTAATGCATCAGTGGGATGAATTGATCAACTTTTGGTGCAATTCCGGAAACCGGAAGTGGTAGTATTAGCGATCGACGATAGGAAGGAAAGGGTTATTTTCACACCAAAGGAGATTTTTTTATATATCACCACGAATCATGCACTTTGTATTGGTTTTATCCTCGAGAAAAATCATATTTATTAGTTTTTTCTTGATTTAAAATTATATGACGTCATCCAGCCATTCATGACGTCACAGCCTGGTCTTGCATATATATTATAAATAAAATAAAATTAAAAATGTTTATATTTATTATTTATGTATCCATATCTGTTTTTTATTACATTAATAGATATATTAAAATTATTTGAAATTGTTTATGTAGCTGGAAATTAATTTATTTCAAACAGTCGGTCGGTTCGGACCTGGCCACAGGTCAACTTATTTCAATATGGTAAACTTTTACACTTATCTTTTTCTTTGTGTGCCGCGGTAAAAAAAAAGGTTGAGAATCACTGTTCTATACTTTTTACCGCAATTCGAGTTCTAAACTAACTCAAGACATCCAAAAAAAATTTTAATGTTAGGGATGATTAGTTCTAAGCGCAATCCATAATCTGTTTCAAATGGACTTGGAAATTGTATATGAAATTTTCCATATATATTATATAAATTAATAAATATAATATTATTTTAATATAAGAAAATTAATTATTAATTCTCCTAAATAGAAAAAAAATTGGATATTTTTTTATATACTTTCTATTATAATTTTTGATTCCATTAATTTGATTTGACCATTAAAATGAATTAATCGTAGATAAAAACGATTTTTTTTTATTTAACTATTTCAATTTATTTAATTATCAATTATAAATCATGTCTTAAAATTAAAATAGTGTGATGGACCAATTTATTTATTATTATTATTATTATTATTTTTATTTTTAGTCATATACCATACAAACCTGCATCGGCTTGTTTTATCAGTCAGACATGCAAACCTTTTTTTTTTTTTTAATGAAAAGGATTGGTTATATCAGAAAATATGTTACCCTTTAGTATAAATAATAACAACAGCAGTCAGCAACATCACGCAAACACCTACTTTCTTTAACCTCTCTCACCCCTTTTAAACGAAAACCTAAAAAATATAAAATAAAAATTCTTTCTATACCACTCATTGGAATTTCAAAAATGTAATTTTTTTTTTTTTTTTAAGTTTAACACCCTTCTTATATTCTTCTCATATCCTTTATCAATCGCAACCACCCAACCACTAAAATACCCATTTAATCTTTACAAAACTGAATAGGAAAAAATCGTGACTAACATTTTAATTTTCATTTTATCCATATTTTATTTTTAATAATAAGTTTTTTGTTGTTGTTGATGTTAAAGGGTGCAAAAGTATAATTTAACGTTGTATATGTATATTTATATATATATTATAATATTAAATGATAAAAGTAATGGAGTTGTAAATCAATTCAAGTCAAATTGTTGTTTTTTTTTTCCAAGTTATTTTATATAGAGATAATTTAGCTAAAAATAATAGTCCAACATAATAATTGTAATCATAAAATTAAAATTTCTATGCTTTAAAATTTCACTTAAGGCTATTCAAACTAATATATATATATACCTCTGGGATTGTGTCTTTTACCAATAAATTTTAGAAAGTATTCTAATTTAAAGATCGTTAATCTATACTTGTCCTCCAAAATCATGAACCACGTCTCACAATATAAATAAAACTTTCAAAGATTTCAATATTTATATTCTTTGATAATTTTGTTGAAATTTTAAATATCAAGATAACTTCACATATTTCAGTTATTATTAAATAAATAAAAAATCTGGGGTGTCTACTGTACTATGTAGCAAATTTGAATTGGATTTATTAACATATATTATATTTAAATTAATATTAATTAATTATATATATAAATTATAAATTAAAATTAATAAATAATATTTATTAAGACAGCGCTTGTGTAGCTATTTGTTGATGACACCACGTCACGTGCTGGCACGTGATTACCAGTCAATGTATTAAAAATTTAATTCTGGTACTTTCAGCAATTCAATCTAGCTGAAATTCTATATATAGCAGTTTTATACAATTTTGAATCATGTGAGAAACTATCAAACATATATCTTTATTTTTACGGTCAGTTTAGAGCAAAAAAAAAATCAAAACGTTTTAGGTAATGACTCTTTTCCGATTGAGCTACATTTCTCAAAAGTTGATAGAAAACTACGAATTTTGAATAATGCCCGTGTATCAAATTTCATCATTCTAGCTCAAACCGTTTTTGCGTGTAATCTTGTCTACATACATACACACACCCACACTAACACAGATATTTTTCTCAACCTTAGTGAAAATAACTCAAGAACCTTCAAAACGTATAAAAACATCAAAATCTCGATATCGATCTGGATATTGAGATAGTAAAAAATTAGAAAAAGAAAAAAAAAATTTGCAAGTAACTCAAGTAACTTCAAATAAATAAATTTGAAAATTTAAATTTATATATATTCAATTAAAGGTTTATTATTTAATTTTAATTTTAAAGTGAAAAAAATATTATTATTAATGTGTGTGTTTGAGTGTGCTTCATTAAAAAAAAAAAAATAATTTATATTTAATTTAATGGATATTTTAAAGATTTGGTTATAGAAAAAAATATAAAATTGATCCAAATAAGAATAAAATTTATATTATAGATAAATGATTGTGAGTGTTTTTTTTTTTTTTAATATAGCATATAAGTATACACATAAAAGTTGATTTGAATTTTGATTGTAAGGCGTTTATTGGGGCCGTTTAAAGGTGGTTTTACAGTGAATATCAGATCACAAATGGAAGAGATTCCAGAGTAGAGATAAAGGTTCCTCTCTCCCTCTCTCTTTAATCGTTGCTGACGCCGACACCGCCGCCGTTGGGCATAATTACAAGAGCAAGTTGGGAGAGAGCTCTACTTGAAATGGTTGTGCACACACACACACTCACTCAAATCTGTATTATTTAATACCAAATTCACTTGCAAAAAGTCCTTTTTTTTCTCTTTCACTTGCTCTTATGTCAAATTAGCCTATCAAAGGTAATTAAATCTCTTCTTCAATTGTAATAAATATATAATCAACTATGAGTTAAACGAGGCTTTAATTTAATAATTACACACTCATCTATGAAATACTATCATTTATAACTTTTAAATGATACGATATGATTGAAGATTATAATATTTAAAATTTCAGTCAAATGTTATACTTCTAGTTAATAATAACTTATCTTATTATATTATATATCTTATACTAGCAAAAATTGTATATATATATATTTGTATTTTTGAAATATTAAACACTCAAATGATTTTTTTTTTTTGAAATTCACACCATAGATAATATTTATAAAGAAAAATCGATCTGTATTGGTTTCAGCCTCAGGAAAAATCATCTTTGTTAGTGTTTCCTTAATTTAATTTAGGAATTTTAATAATAAATAAGTTGACCTGTGGCCAGGTCCGAACCGACCGACAGTTTGAAATAAATTAATTTCAAGCTACAGAAACAATTTCAAATAATTTTAATATATCTATTAATGTAATAACAAACAGATATCGATAGAACATAAATATTTTTAATTTTATTTTATTTATAATATATAGCTGAAGTAGCCGGCGTTGCCCGTGATCATAATAAGGAGGCTGTGACGTCATGAAGGGCTGGGTGACGTCATATAATTTTAAATTAAGAAAAACATAATGAAGATGATTTTTCCCGAGGACAAAACCAATACATTCGTGGTGATATGTAATGTAATGTAAATCTCCTCATGTGAAATTTGGTGTGAAAATAACCCTTCCCTTCCTATCTTCGATCGCTAATACTACCACTTCCGGTTTCCGGATTTGCACCAAAAGTTGATCAATTCATCCCACTGATGCATTAAGTAAATATACCAAATTTCATCAAAATCGGTTGAGCCGTTCAGGCTGTACACATCTCTACAGACGGACAGACGGACAGACAGACATCATGCTAAAAATACTTTTTTCTGTTAAGAAAATGCATGATTCGTGGAGATATGTAAAAATCTTCACATGTGAAATTTGGTGTGAAAACAATACCTCCCTTACTATCGTCGGTCGGTAAAAATGGCGTGCAACGCTTCCTTAAATACAAAATATTATAAATAAAATAAAATTAAAAATATTTATTTTAATAATATTTTGTAATGAAATTACAAAATATATATTATGTTATTTCCACAGGCCATACTTTCCTGTCTTTAGGTGGATTAATACGTACGTTTAAGGGCTGTATGTTTTATGACTATTCTTTTTTTTTTATTTATGTTCTTTTAAATTATTTGAAATTGTTTCATATATTTTTGTCGTTTATTTATTTTAAATAATAATCTTAATTTTAAATATTTATAGTTCATAAGGAATAATTTTTTTAAAGTACCAAGCCGGGGCTCGGTAACATTAAATCACAAATAAAATGAAAATATATGATATCCTTATGGAAAAATAAAATAATGATGATAATTATCAATGAAAATAGATATATATATATATATATATGCCCAATTTAAAATATTATACAATAAAAAATGATCTATATTAAAAAAAAATAATTCAATCATTGAACTAAATAATTAATTAAATAAACAAAGAAATAATTCTTTTTTCTAATTAAAACCTTTAATTAAAATATAATTTCAAATATTATTAAATTCAAATGATAATTAGTCATTGTCACAAATAATAATATTTAATATTAATTAATTATATAAGAAGAAATAATTGGACGCTTATATATATATACAGATATATAACATATAAATTAATATTTCAATATTTTCATATTAAGTTTTTTTTTATTATGTAAATATATATAAATAAAAAAACCTGTGACTTTGTACGTCCTACGCAAGGACAACGCCTATCAAGTCGGATATATCAATTAGGTGTTCTATAATCAGTAGAACGTGTCCTATCAACCTTTACCTTGATTTTCTTGATCGGAGGCGCTACCAAGTAGCTTTCACAATTTTGATCCCGGCGTTGACTCTGTCTCATAGAGAAATTCCCTTGCCAGGCTCGGGACCACGAGAATGTGAGGCAGCTACGCTAACCTCTCACCATGTGGCGCCTTTATGTAAATCTATATAATAAAATAAACTGATTTAATTTGCGGATTCAATAGTTCATATATTTGAAACAAAATTTGAATTTGAATGTCGAGTGAAATACTTATAACAATATTTCTTTTTTAAAAAAAGCAATTATTTTATATTCTAATACTTGAAATAAAGATTATGGTATTATGTACGTATATACAAATTCCGAATATTTTTTTCTTTTCAAAATCATGATTATTTGATTACAGTTATAATTTGCCCCTTCCTCACTTAAATCTACACGCTCGCCTTCAAAAACGGTTGCCTATCTGGCTAATATTGTTACTAAAAATAAATTATTATATGATAAGATTTATTCGTCATATTTTTTTTATATTCTTTACACTAACGTTTAACTTATCTAAATAATTTTAATGATAAATTATTATTTTTCTGATTATTTTAATAAATATATACAAATAAATAAATATAATTTTTAGATATATATCATAAGTAATCGGTAACACTTAAAAGAATATTTGCGTGTCATTGGATTATTTTTCAAAAATAATCTTACTTTAAATTAAATATATTTTTTTCTATTTAAATAATCGCAATATATATATATATATATATATATATATATATATATCATAAGTGACGTCATGACGTCCTATGACATATGAGAATAAAATACAGATAAAATTTATGTCAGCTGTGTGTTGATATACTAGGTTGTTCAATATGATCTCGGAACGGAATAATGTGTTTTTGCTCCATCGTTAGAGAATGTGGCACCCACTTTGTAAATAGTTTTTTGAAATCCAAATTAACACTCAAAATATTGCTAAAATACCTAAAGCCTCTGTTAAATCTCTTTCTTCCAATACCATATCCGCGAACTTATTGAACAACTTATTAGTCAATTTTAAAGACTCACAACACTCATTGAAACATTGTATCTATTTAGAAATTTAACCGGAAATATTTTTTATACAATTTTCAATTTATATATTGAACTGAAAAATAAATAATAAAATCAATTGATTAAATATAAGTTATTATAAACACTCGGTTTTAGGTTTCAAAATAAATTTTATTAACCTTTATGATCATAGCAACAGTTACATCATCATCAAAAGCTTGTACTATTACTATACTATATATATATTGTCATTTAGAAATTGAAAATTACAAAAATTTTCTTCAAGTTAAGTTATTTAGTTAAATTACTAAAAAATTTATTTAGTCGCCAAATTTACTTTATTTTTAAGAATAAATATGTTGTGAGAAAAAAACATAGCCAAATTTATATATATATATATATAAGTACAACCGTCATTATAGGTATATATCCTCACAATATCAACATAATCAAAGAACTGATTCTACTTTATTGTAACAACTAAAATCACATATACTAATGAGTCGCTTATGGAGTTCCTAACAAGATTAATTTAATAATAATTGTAAAGAAACGATATAGGTAATATTAGGAGTATTTATTCTATTTATTAAGAATATAATCACATTTATAAATGGTAAATAGAATATTTTTAATGAAAAAGATATACATTTATAATTAAATATTTAAAAAGAATAAAATAATAAAAAAAAAAATATAAAGTCTTTTTCAATCTCACCCTCTTATTCAGTATTTATTTCCCCTTTCACCCTTCCATTCCCCTTCTCTTTTCATATCAATCAGTGTAATAAAATGGAAATTTTTACACACGCATTTGTCATACAAATATATAAAAAAAAAATATTTTTATCATCGTAAATGACTTTAACCAAATAGAGGATTTTTTTCCATGATTATAAACTGGATAATTGAAGTATATAGTTTATATATATATATATGTTGAATTCTATATAATCTGTGTGTGTTTGTTATGTGTATTAAGTGTCATAATCATCATTTCTATTCCCATTCTCATCACTGATAATCCAAATGCCTTGCATGTCATTCCGTATGTCTTCAACAGATCAAACTGGATTTCTCCAGAATATGGAAACATTCCCACATCCCCTCACCAATTCCACTCAACATTCTAAATCCTCAACCATCATACTTACAGCCATTCATATATATTTTTTTTTTTTTTTTTTTTTTTTTTTTTGTATTTTGTCATTTTTGTTATTCAATTTTTCATATCACTAAATATTTATTTTTCTTACACTTCACTTGTTCATGACATTTCACATTTTTTTTTTCAATTTTAAACTAACACAATATTTTTTACTTTAAATACTCACCGTTAAATTTATAAATAATTTAAATAATTATAATTAAATTTATTGAAATCAAAATAATACTAAAATAAAATTAAGCACTTATGACATATTTTATTATAATGAAGAAAAGAAAAGAAAAAAATTAATTAAATTAAATAAATAGTTATGTAAATTATTGAATAAAATAAAAAATAATCTAATGATATTAAATAATGTGTGTGTGTCATATTTTAAGACTATTTATTGAGAATTTTTAATATAAATATAAAGTACCTGGTTCACCTAGCCACCGCTCGGTCATTAAAAAAAATATTCCTTATTATCGGGTTTGGTTGGAAATATTAATACCTGATTCACACACTGAGCCGCCATTCAAATAATTTAAAAGAACATAAATTAAAAAAAAAAGTCATAAAACATATAACTCTTAAATGTACGTATTAATGAATTAAAAAACAGAAAAGTATGGCCTTTAGATATAACATAATATATATTTCGTAATTATTTATATTTAAAATATTTTGTATTTAAGGAAGCGTTGTCTGCCGTAGTTGTTGACGTCATTTATATTTCCTAATTTTAATTAAGAAAAAACTAATAAAGATGATTTTTTCCGAGGCTGAAACCAATACAGATCGATTTTTCTTTATAAACATTATCTATGGTGTGAATTTCAAAAAAATCCTTTGCGTGTGTGAGCTGGTTAATATTTCAAAAATACAAATATATATACAATTTTTGCTAAAAAATAATGTGAAAAGTATTAAAATGTGAGACCTGTATTAATTAAGAATGAAAAGAAAACTGAATAAATTTAGGAATCCGCGTGTGAATTTAACTTTGTATCTTTTGTTTTGAGAACTGAAATGTAAAGCTTCTATAGTATGATATTTAGCCAACTGTTGATTAAAAGATATTATTCTCAACGTAGTATCGTGTTGTTGAATGCTTGTTAACGTATTTTTTTTTGAGTGATTTTACCACAATATCCGAATTCTTGTCTCTAGAACAGAACTAATACAAAACAGGATGGAGTAAGTACTATATTGATAGCCCAACTATTTTTTATAGTCCTTCTATATTCGATTAACTTTTAGTTGGTTGTTACATTCTCAATAATTTCAAAATGACTACTTTTTATTTGATTTTTTCGGGAAATAACATAATAACTCACAAGGTTTAGTATAATACAAGCATCTGACGACCCACCTGTCGAAATGATAAAGTTTAATAAAATTTATATTGAAACTTATAACCGAGTGTATTTAATTACTTACCTTTAACCTATTGATTTGATTTATTTGTTTTTTAGTTTCTTTTATAAATTTATGAATTGAATTGTTAAAAATAATTTTCTGGTTAAATTTCTAATCAACTCACAAGGAATCAGACCATGCGAATTGTTTGAGGATTATTTTGTTTAAACAAGGTGCTGTTTTGATTCATTATTATGATCCATGATATTTGTGATCTAACACGCATGAACCTCTTTCAAAGTTTTTAAAAAAGTTCAATATAAAATTTTGATTAACCGTTTAAAGGTGGTTCATCTTTAATATTCTTTCTCCTTTAGAAAACAAGGAAAAATTTATGCTGCTCTTGAAAATATGGTGTATTGATAAATTAGTCATCAAAAACAGAATTCTTGGTTTCATTAATATTTATAATTAAAAATTCTAAGACATCAATATCTGCTTTCACTCTCTCTCTCTCTCTCTCTATATATATATATATATATATATATATATACTCTATTATATTATGTTTTTCAAAACCAGATAGATTTAAAATGTCAATTAAATTTAAATAAATGCAATGTTTTCATTTTGTTACATTTGGATATTTATTGACATCTATTCATTAATTAAATTAATTTAGAAAACAAAAACTAAATTATTTTGTTTAAAAATGAGATTTATACACACATATAAATTATTTTTAGCTCAAAATACTTAATTTAATATGTAATAAATTTCATAAAAATTCTGTGAACATTTCTTAAAACATAAAAACAGACATATATAAATATTCAGAAGGTATCCGAGGTTTGTTCAAAAGAAAAGATGAATTTTGAATTATTTCGCAAAGTATTTATTCTTATTCATCAAGATCCCCTTCAAAGTAAATCCCCTGAGATATAATGCACTTATGCCAGCTCTTCTTCCAATCGTCGAAGCACTTCTGAAATGTGCTTTTCGGTATGGCCATCAGCTCGTTCTTCGATTCCGATTTTATCTCATCAATTGTAGCAAAACGCTTTCCTTTCATTAGCCTCGTCAGTTTTGGGAAGAAGAAAAAGTCGCAGGGAGCTAAATCTGGTGAATACGGTGGTTGAGGCATGATTACGGTGTTGTTTTTGGCCAAAAAATCATGAACAAGCAATGATGTGTAAGCTGGTGCAGAATGATTTGTTTTTCCACAATTCCGATAGTTTGAGCCGTATTGCTTCACGCAAACGTTGTATAACTTACTTGTTTATTCCTTATTAACAGTATGACCTGTTGGCAAGAACTCATGATGCACTACGCCATAGAAAACAGTGAGCAAAACCTTCACATTTGATCGAACTTCTTTTTTCGGCGAGCTTGTATCACTTATAAACATTTTTTTGAGACAGTAGACTCGCCGAATGCCACAGTCAACATTTTAAGTGCGTTGAAGCACTTTATTCCATTTTTAACGCCAAATTTAATACAGATTTTTTTAAAAATCGAAGAATACACCAAAACAAACAAAAATATTCGAGAATCGAATACCCACAGCACGCGAAAATTCAAAATTCATCTTTTCTTTTGAACAGACCTCGTATAGATATATAAATATAATACTTCATATTATTAATTATAGTGAAACATAATCTAGAGTTAATTAAATTATTTTTAATAAAAATTTTAATTTTTATTCAAATTTTCTATATATCTATTCATATTATTATTAGTATTATAAAAATCCAAATATTATTTCTTTATCTTAAATTTTCATTTCATTCTTTCTTCTCCCTCAATTTACTTTCTTTTTTTTTTTTGTTACATTATACTTATGAATTCATCTGAATACATAAATTTATTTATAAAGGAGAAATATAAAACCTCCATTCTTTTTCTTTCTTCTATATTAAATTTGAAAAAAAAAATATATTTTATTTTTATACATAATTATTATTATTTTTCTTACCGTCATACTAATTTAACCCAATTGAATGAAATTGAATTTTAAATTTTATTTTAACTTACAATATTGTTCAAGTTATATATACACAAGACTTAAAAAAATACGTAAAATAATGGATGTTTAAAAATTATTTATATTGTCTTTGTTATTTTTATCGCGAATGTCATTAAGTAAGATTGTAAAAAAAAGAAAAATGAAAATTACTTATTCTTTTTTTGGTAATTGTTTAGTCTAACCGATATATGATGGATTTTGATAAAACTTTACCATTGGTTCCTTTTTTTGATTGAAAACAAACTTTCCTTAAGCAGTATGTGGCGGTCACTTCTAGTTTACAAGATAAAAATTATTAATATTTGCATAAAAATCTATTAATATGAATGAGCAGCCATTTAATAATCTTTTATTGACTAATTCACTAATTATTAACTTTTTCACTAATTTTTGGTTTTTATAAGTTATTTAATTAATTATTTTTTTAATCTTCTTATATCCAAACTAAACTTAGTAAAACAAAAAAAATACTGGAGCCCTCTAGCGGTCAAATAATAAAACATGAAAACTAAATAGAATTTTAAAGGATTAATATGGAAACTTTAATAATTTTTATCTCTTAAACTAGAAGCGACCGCCACATACTGCTTAAGGAAAGTTTGTTTTGAATCAAAAAAAGAATCCACTGGTAAAGTTTTATCAAAATCCATCATAAATCGGTTAGACTAAACAATTACCCTTTCTTTAAAAAAAAATTCTTAAAGTGTGAGCTATATTGGAATTATTTTAATTAATAACTATTAGATGAATCTACCAACAACAATTTATTGATATGAAACAAACGCTACAAGATTATTTTCCTTTATAGCAAACCAAATACTAAGTACTACCTCCAACCAGACTTGGTTTTTTCCGATTACCATTTGTTTGTATTGATAGACCCCTCATTTGCTTAGTAGTGATTTGGTTCCTGTGAAGATGTAAAAAAAGATGAAACGATGAATGATTTGTGGTAAGAGCAGGCTTGCCCCATTTAAATGAGTGGTATTACGACATGATCAATCTCTGTAGCCCTAGGAAACTTGAAAGTTCTTGACCGCAGCATACTTCTCCAAAAGTCTCTATCCTGTACCATTCCCATCCCAATTCTATCTTCTCTAATCTCTCTTCAACATAATCAATTGGTGTAAAAATTTAAAGCTGACAATTTTTGAATTGAAAGATGAAGAACAACAAACGGATAAAGAAAATTCTTGCTATAATGTCTGTGAAATAAGAAAAAGAAAAAAGATATAGAAGCATTTAATGTGAAGTTTTAAATATGAATTGGTATGAATTTTAGGTTCTTTTGGTATATTATACTAAGAGCTACTTGGTGAAACCATTAATTTTGACAAATAACACAGTGAATTCAAATTGAAACCAATCAATTGAAACCAATCATAGCCAAAAAACATTTAGGATTGGCAGGTCGACTCATCAATTATAGTTTTGCTGGGAAGTTAAACGTTATTTATCTTCCAGATCTTGTTTTATTTGATTATTAATTGTTTTTGTTAGTATAATATTATCCTCGTATTAAATCAAAAGAAATATCCAATTATACTAGTATCAGTGATTCTCAACCTTTTTTTTACCGCGGCACACAAAGAAAATGATAGGTGTAATAATCATACTTAGAGCCAAATTGAAAAATCGGAAATGTTTAAGAACCTGATCGCAAAAACATTTTACCTTTTTTTTACATACATATAAAATAAATAAGTACTTTTTCTTAATTTGAACTTTACATTTGTAAAATTTGGCGGCACATTTTGAAAGTGATTGAGAATCACTGAATTATATATTTTAAAAATAAAATATAAAAAGATATTTCTTGTTTCTCAATATTTATCAGTTTTTGGTACAATGCCTCTAAATGATATCTATCAATTCATTTATTACACGTTTACCAACTCAACTGTTATCTAAGGCTGAGAATAGTAACTGGGAGGGTGAAATAGAAGGAAGTTGGGGGATTAATCTATAATACTCAATAAGTGTGTGTGTGTGGGTGTGAGATAGCGAGAGAAAGAGAGCTAATAAGCAGGCGAACATCATCAATCGAACGATTAAACTTCAATTAGAAATGCATTTAGAAACCAATGGGCTTTAAACGGTGATTCACCATTTCATGAGTGAAAAAGATAGAAAGAGAGAATTTAATTCATTGATTCATTTAATTCTATTTGCTTTGTATCTACTTATCGTATAAATGGACTAATAGTATATTTAGTTAATTATTAATTATATTGTATTATATTTTTTTCTATATATATATATATATAGAAATTTATCTTTCTCTTTCTCTCTCTCTATATATATATAATATAATCTTATAATCCTTTGAACCATTCGCTTGTTATTTACCTCTACAAACATAATTGTCTGCCGAGTCTTATCCCATGACATTCATCTTGTATTAAGCTGATTTAGAAAAGCAGTAAACATTCCTCTTTTTGTGATACCCTTCCACATCACCCACACCCACATGTAAACCAACCTATATATATATATATAAACAACCACAAAACAGTGAAAACAAATATATACTCCTCCTCACCTCTTCCACAAACATAAATAGTAACTGAAATTTACACATAACCACCTCTACTATTTATTAAGTATTTACCATTTAATAAACAATCAAACAATTATACAACTAAAACAAAAAATAAACAAGGAAATTTTATAATATTTTAAAACAAAAAAATAAGGTTTTATCAACATAAATATTTATATATATTCTATTTATTTATATATTATTATTATTATTTATTATGGAATAATGTTATCTGAATAAAAAAAAGGCGCCAGGTGTGTGGGTAGCGAACCTGCCTCACATTCACATGGTCCCGGGTTCAAGTCCCGGGCCTGGAAAGGGAATTTCCCTAGCTGGGGTCGATGGGACGGAGTCAATCCAGCGTCCGGGAACAACATTGGGGAAAAGCTACTTGATAGCGCCTCCGATCGAGAAAATCAAGGTAAAGGTTGAGAGGACCCGTTCTACTGATCATAGGACACCTCATTGATATAACCGGTTTGATAGGCGTTGTCCTAGCGTAAGACGTACAAAGTCAGAGGTTTTTTTTTAATGTTATCTGATGTAAATTACAATTAAATATCTGAGTTTTTTCGTAATTCAATTAATTAATCGAAATCGATGAATTTATTTATTTCAATGGTATAACTACACTCAACAATGCTGAATTATTTGGTTGTCGCTTTCAAGTCAATCAAAATGGCCTAATATTTTATAACTTTGAATAAGCGTCAATTTCTCTTAAACCTCTTAGAGGATTTGAGAAGTAGACACTTTGCTATTTATGAATATTTAAATTCTCAAAATTTGGACACTTACATACAAATCTACAACTTCTTAGAGACGCTCGTCGTAATTTTTTTTTTATTGCTGTCCAAATCTTTGAGGGAAATTTTTTGCCTTCTTTTAATTCTTATCGCTTGAATGACAGAGTATTATTTATATTGACTCAGAAACACAAATTTTGCAAATATATTTCGTATAAAAATATAAAAGTACAAATGCTGCGAGCCGATCTGTTTGGAGTTGACACTCTCCTAATGTGGAAAATGCTGTATGCCTGTAACACTTACATTCAATAATTACCATTCGCAATCCACAGTAGTTAAAATGTATATAAAGTCTTAAAATTATCATTCACGAAAACAAAAAACATGATATATAATAAATTTACTAAATTTCGAATGCGTGAAGTTTTTGTTGTCATTGTTAAACAAACCTTTCTTGAAAAGTTAAGACAATAATCTACTTCAACATCTCCTTATGTTCTCCTCTGGTGAAGACGGTTATTTTGTTTTTATGTCTCAAGTTCATGTTGTCAGTAACTATGAAGAAAACTGTTTGTGCAGCAAATTTCATGAAGATCACTTATGATCAAAGAATATCATGATTATATTTAAACTAACTATTTAACTAAGTGCATCACACCTTTGGATTACAGACGATTAAAACGTTTTGACGTTTTAAAAGTTAATGATGAAGAGAAGTTGATGGTACGATTAAAGCCAGAAGAAATGAATATACAGTTTTATGTTACCAACGAGAAATTGTTCACTATACTATATGAAGCTCACACCAGAACAGGCCACGGAGGTAGAACACGTATGCTTAAAGAGTTGCAAAACAAATTGAAAAATATTACATATGAAGTTGTAATGTTGTATTTAAATTTATAAAAACAGTGTCAAATGAAATACAGTGCACCTAAGAAAGGTATTGTTGTGAAACCAATAATCAGTTCTGAATTAAACTCAAGATGTCAAATTGATCTGATAGATTTGCAGTCAAATAGAAATGGCGAATATAAGTTGATAATGCTGTATCAAGATCATTTAACTAAGTTCGTCGAGCTACGAGCTTTGAAAACAAAGTCGGCGGAAGAAGTAGCTTATTACGTTCTTTCAATATTTTTAACATTTGGTGCTCCAGCAATGTTGTAATCAAATGATGGTAGAGAATTCAGTAATCAAGTCATATCCGAAATATACGCTGTTATTGCTGATGTTAAGTTCTTGGAAAGCCTCGTCACAGGCTCAATTGAAAGGGCCAATCAGGATATACAGAATATACTAACTGCATGAATGAAAGATAACGATACAAATAAATGGTCATACTCTTTGTTCAATTTGCCAAGAGAACATAAAAAAACCTCTGACTTTGTACGTCCTACGCAAGGACGACACCTATCAAGCAGGTTATATCAATGAGGTGTCCTATGATGACTAGAACGGGTCCTATCAACCTTTACATTGATTTTCTTGATCGGAGACTCTATCAAATAGCTTTTTCCCAATGTTGTTCCCGGAGGCTGGGTTGACTCCGTCCCATAGACCCCAGCTAGGGAAATTCCCTTGCCAGGCCCGGGACTTGAACCCGGGACCATGTGAATGTGAGGCAGATTCGGTATCCTAAAAATAAAAATAATTAATTTACATTTTGAAATTGTAATATTAAAAATAGTTAATAGAGTAATGATAAAAAAAACATTGTATAGATAATTACGACCTTGGAGTCACCAATTAGATGTAAGAAAAAGTTATGTAATCCCTTTTATATGTTATATGGGAAAAACAACATATATTTGTATATTTGGATAATAAACATACTTTTTAAACTAAAAAAAACTAACAGGTTCGCTACCCACATACCCAATGGCGCCTTGACAAGAGAACATAGAAAATCTCAGGGATGCTCAAATTTCACAGGTGGAAGTCGAAAGTAAGAGTATTTAACAAATATTTCGGACATTCACCAGATTTGGGTCTTTCACAGTAACATATGTATATATATATAACTTAATTAACTTAAATAATTATTGATACCTATATTTTCATTTAATTTAAAAAAAGTTTAATTAATAAAATAAATTTAATTAGCATTGTGTGAATATTTATAATATTTCATTGTAATTTGTAATAAATTATATTCGATTAGTGTTGAATAATTTTTAATTATTTTTTTTTATTAATTGATTATAATTATTGTTATAATTATTATTAATATATAATATAATATCATTTTTTAAAGAATTTATAGATAATGATATAAATAATATTATGTTGTTGTATATAGAAATGAAACAAAAATAAATGAACAATCATTTTTTTTTCTCTCTTTTTGAACATCTGAATTAATTACAAATGTCTAATGAATGGAGTGGAGTGGTCAAGATAAAAAGAACCCTTCATGATGGGAGGAGCTTTGAGTAGGAAAGGGTAGTTCCTTTAATCTAAACCAAGGGCTTGAAGTGGCTCACGCATCCTCCTTCTCGCTTCCCTTATCCTCTCCAGAGGGTGGGTTTCGTTCAACGAAAAGAAGAAGAGAAAGAGAATAGACGCTCTTCTTCTTTCTCGTTCTCTACATAAATCAAAAGTCCTTTTATAGAGCCGCCTTGTTTGGTCAAGGAGCTGATGGAGGAGGGTAAAAGAACTAACTATCTAGGTGTGTGGGTGGAAGGATTGAAAAAACAGAATCAATTTGAAACAAGACTATTTTTAAATTAATTAATCAGCAGATTAAAAGATATTTAATAAGAATTATTGAAGAATTGAAAATGTATAATAATATTAAAATGAATTAATTAATATAATTAATAGTAACTGCTTCAACGAGCCGCCGCTCGGTTATTAAAAAAACATTATTCCTTATTATCGGGTTTGGCTGACAATATTAATACCTGGTTCACTGAGCCAACGTTCAAATAATTTAAAAGAACAACATAACATAAATAGTCATAAAACATATACACTTTAAACGTATGTATTCATGCTCTAAGAGACATAAAAGTATGGCCTGTTGATATAACATAATATATATTTCGTAATTTGATTTAATATAATATATTTTGTATTAACGGAAGCGCGTAGTTGATGACGTCATTTAAATTTCCCATTTTAAATTAAAAAAAGAACTAATAAACGTTTGAAATAATTTAAAAGTACGTATTAATACACTGAAAGACAGATATGGTTATAACATAAATATTTTTCAATTTATTTTATTAATAATATTTTGTATTTAAGTCTTGCGTAGTTGCTGACATCATTATTTTAAATTAAAAAAAAACTAATGAAGATGACCAATACAGATCGATTTTTCTTTATAAAAATTATTTATTTATATATATATATATATATATATATATATATATATACAATTTTAGCTAGTATAATAAGATAAGATAAATGATTTAATCTCAATCTTTGTATTTATTTATTTTTCAATTGATGTTGTTGTTGTTGTTGTTTTAGAGCGTCTCAATGTCCTTTACGAGCGCAACTGGACTCGACTTGTTCATGCCCAATTACGAGAGTTTGAGACAAAAGTGGCTGCAGCCCTTCAACTGCCCTTGTCTACCGACCCCAATGTTGACCTTTTCGACTCCAATTCGGATGAGATTGCTGCAAGTGCGGCAGCGGCAGCTGCAGCGGCTGCCACTGCAGCTGCACATCGTTGGTCTTTTGGTGGTGCATTGGTGTTTGTCATTAGTCTAATCACGACATTAGGCCACGGGGGTGCCTCTGCGCCAAGGACAGCCGGCGGCAAAGTAGCTACTATCGTTTACGCCCTCATCGGAGTGCCACTCATGCTTCTCTGTTTAAGCAATCTGGGCTCGTTGCTTGCAGATGCCTTTCAACTTATTTACTCACAGGTGAATAAATAAATTAGAAATTACACTTCACCTTCTTTATATTTATTCATTCAGAAGGAAAAAAAAAACTAAACAAACCAACGACTAACACAGATGAATATGTACAATTTATTACAATTTAAAATAATTTTAATTTTAATTTTTTTTTCCATATATATATATATATAAATAATTATGCTCAAGGCGCTACATGCATTTTTTATTATATATATACATATATTATATAAGTAAATATTTCAACTTTGCTTTATCAAATTGCTTTATCGAATTTTATATTATTTATATTTAATAAGTAATTTAGTTTTCATTTTTCAAATTTCTAACGAAAAAATTACAAATTAAATTTATATTATTTTTTTTTTATCTTTACATATTAAAGGAATTTAATTTAAACAAAATAATTGTATTAATTAATTTCAATAAACAATATAATTAAATTAATTAATTGGATTATTTTCTATTTTTATTAAAATTAAAAATAAAAAATGAACTGTGGCCAGGCACAGAACCGACTGATGATTTGAAATTTTCAAACAACATTATATATATAAAGTTTCAAAAAAAAAAATATTTTTAAAACTTGAATTAAAATGACTAAATTATATTATTTTGGTTTTTATTTTTTAGTTTAATTACTTCATTATTAATAACTACTATATTTTAAGGGAAATATTTTCCGACAATGAATATAAAATTAATACTTTGTAAACTACCACTTCTGGTTTCCGGATATACACCCAAAGTTGATGAATTCATGCTACTAATGCATTAAGTAAATTTTATCAACATCCGTTGAGCCGTTCACACACAATGGACAGATGGGCTAAAAATAATTTTTTATGTTAAGAAAATGCATGATTCGTGGAGATAAGTAAAAATCATCACATATGAAATTTGGTGTGAAAACAATACCTTCCCTTCCTATCGTCAGTCGGTAAAAAAATAATTATTTTTTGAAAATTATCCATATTATTTCCTTATTGTGGGTATTTAATAATAATAAGTATAATATTTAAAGAATTTTTATAAGATTTATACAAATCAATCAATTATTTATTATTATAAATAATATAAATGATAATTATGAAATACTATTATGTTATAAAATAAAAATTTACTAAAATTTTTCCTGTTATTAAATTAATCAAATATACGTATATAAAAATGTTCTATATAATATATAAATGATGTTTGTATGTGTGTAGGCTTGTTGTAGCCGTTGTACTCGACCACCTGAAAATCCATCCTCATTGGGATCATCAAGTCAGCAAGCAATTCCTTTACAGTCCACATGTCGTTCCTCATCAGCTACAAGCAATTGTACAGGATCAGCTACAACGCCATTATCTGGTCCTCCATCACCGCCGAGAACTAGTTTAAATAATATTATCCATCACGCCTATTCACCACGACTTAAAGTAAGAACAATATTATAATAAAAGTACAATATTATGGATTGGTATTTTAAATAAACATACACATTTTACAATGTTTTTATGATGCATAACTATGTTAAATTGTTTACATACACTGTTGGAAAATAAAATTTAAAAATTTAACATTTCTGAACAAAATATTGATGAGGGAAATTCAAAGTTTCTCAAAAATTGTATTATACTAAAGAATTTATAAATCAGGGAGGAATCATTGAAAAAAAACTGGAATACAACTAACAAATAAAAATTAAGAATAGGATGACAAGAAAATATAAAATCAGATATGAAAGGGAATTAGGAGAGAGTGAAAGTTAGATGGAATGTGGTTCACTTTTAGTTGCAACACGAGTATAGAAGATCTTACAAAAACAACATTGTAATTGCCTAAAACAAAATAACAAACTAGCAACATAATAACACTTTAAGATCACGTTTCATAACACGTATCACCATTAAAAATTAAAATGAAATCCATTAATAAATCAATATATAATTAATTGTGATAGAAATCAAATCAAATATCATTAAAAAAATAAATCATTTTTATATTTTTCTCTAGTTTATATTAATTCTAAAATAGATCTCTATGTATTTTAATTTTTTTATAAAAAAGATATATCAGTAGCATAGCGAGAGGGAGACAGAGGGGGCATTTGCTCTGATAGACGCGGCAGAATTTAGGAAAAAATATAGAATGTTTTAAACTTTGACAGTTTAGATCAAAAAATTTAAAAAAATTTTTTTTTAAATCATCAATACTACTTAAGGGATGTTTTGCGGCTGTTTTCATACTTGATGTTAGCAGACAAGAAAAATTGAATTATAATTTTGAAAATTATTTTTTTTTTTATTTTTTTAATATATCTACTCTATTTATTTAAAAATATTTATTCAAAATTTCAATAATTTTTTATAAATCAATATTCTTATGATTCCTGTTATAATCTATTAATGCTATTATTACATTATATAGGCGCCATTGGGTGTGTGGGTAGCGAACCTGCCTCACATTCACATGGTCCCGGGTTCAAGTCCCGGGCCTGGCAAGAGAATTTCCCTAGCTGGGGTCTATGGGACGGAGTCAACCCAGCCTCCGGGAACAACATTGGAGAAAAGCTACTTGATAGCGCCTCCGATCAAGAAAATCAAGATAAAGGTTGAGAGGACCCGTTCTACTGATCATAGGACACCTCATTGATATGGTGTGAATTTCAAAAAAATCGATCGAGCGGTTTCTGAGAACCCATTTACAAATATATTTATATATATACATACAATTTTAGCTAGCATAATAAGATTAGATGGATAGATAGAAAAGTAAAAATAAATTATTATTGGAAAATTATCAAAAATGTTTAACATCCTTGAAGCAATTTTTTTCATTTTATCATTTTGGATTGAACAATATTTTAGCTACACAAATTGTCCTGGTGAGACCCTAACGGGACCAATATATATATATATATATATATATATATATATATATTTATCTATTCTCTAAAACAATTCAATATTTGGAATAAAATGACATTTTATTGAAAATTCATTGTGTGAGAGAGGGTGGTTAAAACATTTCCTTTCTGTTTAGTAATATTATCTTTATCTCAGAAACCTTCCCTGGTACTTGAATATCTTAAAAATCCGCAATCAATATCAGAAATTGGATGAATATACCAATCCAATATCAAACATTGGAATATATATCGAAAGATCGAATATTTACTTGTATTATAATACTTTGATTAATTGAACAAATTCTATTAATTATTAATTTTTATTGTTCTATTAATTTGTATTTTGAAACTTTTCATTTAATTAATTCAAAATAAGAAAATAAAAAATAAATAAATAAATAAAAAATGAATTAATTTATATAAGTGTATTGGATGAATAAATGTAAGAATAATAAATAGAAAGGGATAAAGAGAAAAAAAAAGATATTTGTGAAAACAAGTTAAAAAAAAAATAATAGGAATCCATTAAAGATCAATGGTTATTGGAATAGAAAGTTGAGAATGTATGGGTGAATGAGAAATGGAGTGAGGTGGTGGAGGCAGGATGGTTTGTGGGTTGTTTTATTTTTCTCAATCCAAATTGGGTAAAAAAAAACGAGAGAATAGGTTTCCAGGCTCATTAACTCTTGACGGTTGATATATTCCTTTGGGTTTTTGTTGTAAACACCCACATGATTATTTTGAACAATTATTAACTATTAGTGAAGTAAGTATAGGTAGTATAGGTGATGGAAGAGGGGAAGTGAATATTTTATTACTCCCTATTATATGCATATTAATGTGAAATTTTAAAATTTTTCTAATTCAAAGTAAATATGGACCGTTTATTTTGAAAGTGGTGTGAGTTCATTTTTTAAAAAAACTGATATTGTATAATTTATACTTAATTTACTTTAAACTTTTTATTTATAATTAATAAATATTTAATATCTTAATAAAAAAAAAATATAAAAAACTTTTTAAAAACACGCTTTTATTTAAATGCACTAAAAAGGAGGAAATAATTTAATTCCTCAACACAAACCACGATTTCATTACATTTAATCATATCTAAAAAATGAAAGCGTGGGCGCCAAACATGCAGGGAAAAACGCAAATTCTACTTCAAATAGACAGAGTTATCAAGCATAGTGGAAAAGGAAAAAAAAAGAAAGGTTTGGGCATATACAATGAAATGTCTTTCGTATTTTTTTTTCCTTTCCCTGCATGTTTGGCGTCCACGCTTTCATTTTTACCGACCGACGATAGTAAGGGAGGTATTGTTTTCACACCAAATTTCACATGTGGAGATTTTTACATATCTCCACGAATCATGCATTTTCTAAACAGAAAAAAGTATTTTTAGCATGATGTCTGTCCGTCTGTCCGTCCGTCTGTCCGTCCGTATAGATGTGTACAGCCTGAACGGCTCAACCGATTTTGATGAAATTTGGTATATTTACTTAATGCATCAGTGGGATGAATTGATCAACTTTTGGTGCAATTCCGGAAACCGGAAGTGGTAGTATTAGCGATCGACGATAGGAAGGAAAGGGTTATTTTCACACCAAAGGAGATTTTTTTATATATCACCACGAATCATGCATTTTGTATTGGTTTTATCCTCGAAAAAAATCATATTTATTAGTTTTTTCTTGATTTAAAATTATATGACGTCATCCAGCCATGCATGACGTCACAGCCTGGTCTTACATATATATTATAAATAAAGGAGACTGTTTGTATGTATGTATGTAATTCGTTTACCTTTTTGCTGTCATAGTGTAATATGTTAAAATGTAAGTTATTTACATTTTAACATAAAATAGAAAATATATTATTTAAGGATTAAAGAATAAAAATAGAAAGTAAATTAGTGAATATTTTAAAAATAAGACAATTTGTGGAAATTGAAATAACTAATAAATGAGAGGTGGAGGGGATGAGGAGAGAGGTGGGAGTGTGTGTGAGCGGGAGAGAGAGAGATTTAAAGTTTATATATAGTTCTCCGTGTTGTTCATTCAAGAGCCAGGCGTGGCCCACTGACTGGCGGACTCATTTTACAGAATGTATATAACTCTAGGGATTCCCAATCAAAGAATTATTATAATTTTTAACTTTTTATTTTAAATTCTAATATTCAAATATCATTTCAATTAAATAATTTATTCTAAAAGTTCTCATTTTAATTAATATAATAAAATATTTAAATCATATTTAACTTAAATTATTTTGTATTTATTCTTTCCATATTTGAATAGGTACTTCTTTTATTTTAAGGGAGGGAATTAACTATGATCTAAAAAAATTAATAAATGAACTTAATAATAAAAAATCAAATAAATCCATTATTTAAATTAATACTATTAATGAATGTATATATTGTTAATTTATCTTTAGTTTTATCAATACTTTTATACCGTTAATTTTTATAAATTGTCTCAAGTCTCTAACTTTGCATTTTCTCAAATTTTATTATAATTAAAAATATTCAATAAAAATCAAGCAATGAAATTAAAATATCGAAATGAAATGATCAAGAAATATCTCTATTATAACATATACAATACTTATAAACTATAGGCGGAGGAAATATTAGACGATATCATTGCGGGTTCAGTCCAAATCGATCAACATTAATTAAGATATTTTCATTATGACAGATATTAAAAAAACCTTGAATTCAATATCTCTGTTCACTAATTATTTGTAGACTTTAGTAAAACCTACGCATGACTCAATAGATCCGGATAAACTTTTTCAAATTTTGATCTTAAAATTTATCTTGAAGGTAGTAAAGAAAGAGTAAGATGCGGAAATCAATTGTAAAATATTAGGTGATTCAGACGACTTAAATATAATAGGAGATTCGGCAATTTCAATTACAGATAGCGAGGAAAAATTAATCGAGGTAGGAAAAGAGATGAGGTTTGAAATTAATAATAATAAATAAATATATTTAGAAACAAACAGGAGCAGTATTAACATACAAAATGTAGAATTTGAATATGTAGAAAAATTGAATGTAATCACGAAGGATAATAATATTTGAGAAGAATTTAAATCGAAGTTGCAATCGGGAAACGCCTGTTATGCAGTAAAGAGGCTTATCTCATCAAAATTATTATAAAAGGGAATGAAAATTAAAATATATAAAACAATTATTTTGTCTGTTGTATTATATGAGTGTGAGACATGGTCTATGATCTTAGGAGATGAGAGTGGATTCAGAGTATTTGAGAATAGGATTCTCCCCAGCATTTATGGACCAAAGAAAGATGAGTACATCAGGGAATGACGTACGAGAGATGGAACAGAGGCTCAGGATAAGGACACTTGGAGAAATGTGGTTGTAGCTGCCAAGAACTTTCGAGTAGATAGATATAACATATTCAATAATAATATATATAATTAATTTACTAAATAAATTAAAATATATTTTAAATAATCACACAATAAGAAATGAATGTTTTATGTTATACATTGTTTGAAACAAAATGGATGAAAACCTTTTACTACTTTCAACCAAATACTATGTACCACTCGGGGGTACAGGGGGCGGAGCCCCCGTCTAGATGTGAAGAGCGACGAAGGAGCTCTGAGCAGCTAGTATATTATAAATAAAATAAAATTAAAAATGTTTATATTTATTATTTATGTATCCATATCTGTTTTTTATTACATTAATAGATATATGAAAATTATTTGAAATTGTTTCTGTAGCTGGAAATTAATTTATTTCAAACCGTCGGTCGGTTCGGACCTGGCCACAGGTCAACTTATTTAGATATGATTAAATTGTAAGGAAATCGTCATGCGTGTAGAGAAATTATTTTCTCCTTTTTGGTGCATTTAAATAAAAGCGTGTTTTTAAAAAGTTTTTTTATATTTTTTTCTTTCCTAATTTTTAGTCTTGACAGAAATTTCGCCCGGTTTATGATTCCAGGTTATAGTGTTAAGAATTAATTAATTTATCAATAATTAATAATAATAATATTAATATTAATTAAATAATAATACCATCGAGGTCACCTATCCGCTGCGATGAACCTGTCATCGGAGTTACATATGTATGCAAAATTTCAGCTCATTCGAACATTTGGAAGTGGGTCAAATTCACCTTGCAAACAAGATTAGACGACAGGACACGATGTGAAACTAAATAAAAGCGTATATAATTTCAATTCAATTAAAAAGAATTTGTATATATTATTTTATTTATATATATATATATATATATACACATACATTATTATTATTTTATTTATATTTAGTTATATTCTCCTAAAAAAAAATTATATATAATCAATTTACATACTGATAAATTGATCTAAACTTGGTCAAACTTGAAATAATCAATCAATATTTTTAATTGACAAAATATGCTAACCTTTAAAAAAAATGAACTTACTTAACTTTCAAAATAAACGGTCCATATACATAATACTAGAAATTATATTGAATTCAATTTTAAATATGACAAATAGATATAATTTATTATTAATTATTTAATTAATTTATTATTTTATTTATTTTAATTTTTTTGAATACAGGAAATGCTATTTGATTTTTTTTTTTTTACTTATATATAATTATAAATCATTGAGATTATTTAACATAAAAAAAACAACTACCCAACTGATTAAAGGGCGTAAAATGTTATTTCCATAAAAAGAAAGATCTTTTTAAGAGATTTTAATAATAATAATACTCATTATCAACATATAATAAGGTATATTATAAAATGTTTTTGCAATCCCCCTATAATAATAATAATAATAATAATAATAACACTCATATATTTCTATATATATAAAATTATATTTATAGGTATATAATATTTCTATGATTTATATGTTTTGATGGTCGTTAAATCCTTTTTATGACTTTTCTTTTTTTTTAAGTATAATAATAATAATAATAATAATAATAATAATAATCACTGATAAATAAAAAAAAATAAAAATTCTTTTTTTGACTCTTGTAGGATATTATTATAAATTTATCCGTTATTATCCATTCAACTTGCGTGTAAAATATCAGTTGAACTCTATACAGACTTTATTTTTAAATTATTATATTTAAATTATTTTTCACTTCATACAATTTTTATACTATATTTAAATTAAATACAAATATTCAAATTTATATTAAATGAAGGATGTAAGGCAGCGATCCTCAACCTGTGGGGAGCGCCCACCTGGGGGGGCGTACATATCCAAGAGAAATTCCTGACTTTTTTCAATAAAGTGCTAAAAAGAAAAGTAAGATGATTTTGTGGACAAACTTTTGAACATTTTCGATTATTTCTCAATTTTTTTCAATATGGTTCTAAAAAAAAACAAAAAAAAAAAGGTCAGATGATTTTGCGATGCTCTGAAACATTTCCGATGAAAATTATGATTGACCGTGATTGGCCGTGAATACTAGATTGAGAAACACTGATGTAAGGAATAATATATAGAATTTCCTTTTTCTTAGGAAGATGATTTCTGAAAAGCAATTTTTAGAAAGTGTAGGTTTGAGTTTTTCCAGGGAAGCACACCTTATCTTCTGAACCATTACAAATTTTGGTTTCTTCAGTTTTGGGAAAAGTCTCATAATATTATGGAAGCCTTGACATAATTCTGATACTGTTTATTGGTCAAAAAATTACTCACAAACAACGATGCCTAATCACGTGATGCGAAATCTATGAGTTAATTTTCAACATTCTGGGCAATATTTTTGAATTGCTACATAACTTTAAGATAACAATCTTCATTAACCGAATAAACTTGTGATAAGAACTCCGAAACACTACGCGGTGAAAAAAGCAGTACATAATTAGCTTTTTTACAGATAGACGATAGACTATGTGGAGATTTTAACATATCTCCACGAATCATGCACGCAAAAGTATTTTTAGCATGATGTCTGTCCGTTTGTCCGTTGTATGTCCGTATAGACGTGCACAGCATGAACGGTTCAACGAATTTTGATAAAATTTGGTGTATATCCGGAAACCGGAAGTGGTAGTTTACAAAATATTAATTTTATATTCATTGTCGGAAAATATTTCACTTAAAATATAGTAGTAATTAAACTAAAAATAAAAAACAAGATAATATAATTTAGTCATTTTAATTCAAGTTTTAAAAATATTTATTTTTTTTTTTAGAAAATTAATTTATTTCACATCGTCAGTCGGTTCTGTGCCTTGTGACCGTCTTCCACTCACAACATTTCCAAAGTAGAAGTTAGAGAGTTTCGGAAAATGATCACCGAAGACCGCCAACATGTTAAAGTGGCCCACTGAATCATGGAATAATTTACAGCATAGGTTCTTAAACTTATGTACTCCACGGACCCCCACTTGAAAAAATTTTTTTTGACGGACCCCCATCACAACTTTAGGTACTTTACGTCATTTTATTAATTAATTTCTGGCTTACGATCTCATAAGGACAAGGATATATGATGAATATTGTGATTGGTGAATAACGATTTTTTTGCATATTGTAGAACACATTTTATTAGAAATTATAATATTGAAGAAAGAAAATACAAACATTGTCATAGCAACAAATCTCACAAATTATAATGGGTACTTACATTAAATTCATATAAATATTTTATAATTTTTTTCAGAAAATATTAAATAAGAAATATTTTAAAAAATAACTGCATCTATCTCATTAAATATAACTTACATATTTAATGAGATGTATGCAGTTGTTTTCTTGAAACAAGAATCTCAATATCTGGCTTAATATTGGAAACTTTTAATCTAAGATCCGGCTCTACATTTAATTTGTTTCTATATTTAGACTTAATATAAAATAGTACCGAAAAAGCTTGTTCGCATAAATATGTTGTGCAGAATGGAATCAAGTGTTGAAGTGCTTTATTTGCAAGCGCAGGATAATCTGACCTGAGAAGTAACCAAAAGTTGCTCAATTCAGTTTTGTTAAATTTTAGTTTATAAGTTGTATCACATGATAATTCCACGAGAATATCTTGTTCAGGTGCAGATAAATGTTTAGCATTTGTAATTTCCATATTAAATGGATCTCTGATCCAGTTATTGCAAGGATCAGGAGTAGAAAAATACTTCCTGAAGTTGCTTTTCAAAGTAATTAAATGTTCAACAAATAATTGACGCGTTTGATTAAGCAATTTTTCACTGGAGCTTTCTATGAAATCATTGAGAGTTGGAAAAGACTCATATACACCGTTCTGGATGCGTTTCGACCACAAGTCGATTTTTTTAATCATTGCTTCTATTTTATCTTCAACTTTAAATATATTTACAACAGTACCTTGCCAGGCTCAAATTAAGTTCGTTCAATTTTGTAAAAATATCAGTCAAGTAAGCCACCTTAGTTAACCAGATAAAATCATTGAAACATTCGGTCAGTTCAAAATGCGCATCTATTAAAAACAATCGTATTTCATCTCGAAGCTCAAAAAGGCGAATGAGTACTTTCCCGCGGGACAACCAACGTACATCTGTATGTAATAATAAATGTGTATGTTGACTACCCATTTCCTCACACAAAATTTTAAAAACTCTGGAATTAAGTGGACGAGCCTTAATGAAAATTGACAATTTTAACTACTTCGTCTAATGTTCTTTTCAAATCTGGTGACATATTTTTGGCTGCTAATGATTCTCTGTGAATGCAGCAATGATTCCAAACAACCTGAGGCGCAACATTTTTAATAAGAGCAATCAATCCAGTTCTTGTACCTGACATTGCACGAGCACCATCAGTGCAAATTCCAACACATTTTGGCCACTCTATTTCATTTTCGGTTATAAAATTATTCAAACTGTTAAATATGTCATTAGCTGTCGTTCGTGAAGGTAGTGAATCACAAAACAATACATCTTCTTGTATTTGATTTTCAAACTCATATCTAATGAAAGCTAACAAATTGGCATTATTAGTGACATCAGTACTTTCATCAATTGTAATGAGTAATAGTGACTTTTGCGCACTCTCGATATTAATTCTTCTTTTATATTACATGACATGTCTTCAATCCTATTCTTAACCGTATCATTTGATAATGAAATCAAATTTATATCGTTTGCTGCTTTAGTTCCTAACATTATATTTGTAATTACTTTTGTAGCAGGAAGAATTAATTGCTCTGCTATATTATGCGGCTTTCCTGCTTTAGCAATAAGTAGAGCTACTTCATATGATGCCATTACTGCTTTCTTACTCATACCACCAGATCCCGTCTTTACCATCAATTTCTGACTTGAATTAAGTTCTTCTTTTTTCATTTTAAAAAATTCGATAGACTTACTAACATGCTCGCTGTGCTTTGTTTGTAAATGACGTCTGAGATTAGCAGGTTTCATACTTTCATTGGATAAACTTTCCTGACATAGAACGCAGACTGGTCTTTCCACATCATTGTTGCAAATATAAGTAAATCCAAATGATAAATAATCATCCGAATATTTTCTAGTTTTGCGTTTCTTGGTAGAGTTTGCTGTTGATGCCTCATCATCTGATTCTTTCCGTTTCTGTGTTGAACCAGTTTGTAGCCAACGATCCATTTTATGGAGTAATTTATTAACATTGAACTACAATAATATAAATATAATATAAATATAACGAATTATTATTTACTAGCTATGTTTTAATATGATTTTAAATGAATGTTTTAATATCATTTTAAATGAATGTTTTAAATCATTTAATAAATGTTTTAAATCATTTTAAATAAATGATTTAATATCATTTTAAATGAATATTAATTTATATAATAAATATATTTCGTAATTTGATTCTAAAATATTATTTAATTTCGTAATTTGATTCTAAAATATTATTAAAATAAATATTTTTTATTCATAAAACTAACTTATACTTACTCTCAAAAACAGCCTTTCTGGGAAATTGCAAAATGTGTTTAGTGTTTTTATAAAATAATGATCATGCAAATTACACTAAAAATTAAAAAAAATTATTAGCTATAATAAACTATTATTAGCTATAATTTAATTATAATTAATTAAATTAATAAAAATAATTTAAAGATACAACTCGTTGAGAAATGAACTTATAATTAACATTAATAAAAATAATTTAAAGATACAACTCGTTGAGAAATGAACTTATAATTAACATTTGCTTTAAAACTGTTTAAAACCCCAGAGTGGACGCTGACAATTTGGGTTTTTCCGGGTAAGACTGTCCCCTCCCCTGGTTTTCCCCAATAACAAAGTGAAAGAAAATTCCCTTATATGCCTCCCCTTCCGAGCCCCTAAGAGGGGTTATTTTAAAGGAACAATCGAAAAATGATTTTAAATGAATGAATGGATGAAAATTCAAATTTTATATATAGTTTTTTTATATATGTTTATTTATTCACAAAAAATTAATTGACATAATTATCAATTTAATAAAATAAAATAGTATTATTAATAGTATTAAATTATAGCCGTAATTCTCTAGGAGGATATAGTTAAACAATGAACTTTAAATATTTATATATGTATATATTTTTACGATGATTTTTTTCCGAGGACCGCGGACCCCCAGTAAAGGCTTCGCGGACCCCCAGGGGTCCGCGGACCACAGTTTAAGAACCACTGATTTACAGAACAGGGCAAGGAAGTCACGTTCTGGGTGGCTTTCGGAATCCACAAAAAATGTTAATGGCATACAAAAAATATCACTACACATACAAATGAATATATCAAAAAAATGCAACAAAATCTTATTTTATATATGAAAAAAATTAAATGAAAATTATTTTTCTTATTGATTCTACTT
>OY720349.1:15269098-15424457 GCA_963082975.1 Labia minor | reverse complement strand
AGGTCACTTGTAAATCTGATAAGGACCAATTACAGCAGACCTAATATCATTAGAATTCTGCGAATAATCGCATATTTGCCATCAAATATCCCAAAAAATTTATCTTAATTGGGATCTCAGGATTAAAAAAATTACTGTCTATACCAGTGATTCTCAACCTTTTTTTTAACGCGGCATACTTTTAACGGTTTAAATATTTGGCGGCACACAAAGAAAATGATAAGTGTAATAATCATAAATATTTTTCTCTTTTTTTTAGAACCATATTGAAAAAAAATTGAAAAAAAAGTCGGAAATGTTTAAGAGCCTGATCGCAAAAACATTTTTTTTATCTTTTTTTTTTTACATACATATAAAATAAATAAGTACTTTTTTAATTTGAACATTACATTTGTAAAATTTGGCTTTGAAAATTTCGCGGTACACAAAAGTGAAGCGGCACAGTGGTTGAGAATCACTAGTCTATACTCTATATATTTACTAAACTTTAAAAGACCTCAATTTCGAAATGAGAGTATTTTTAAACACCAAAAGCATTTGAGAAGAGTTTACACTGTAAAATTGTAATTTAAATCAAGTTGGTGAAAAAGTTTTAAATGAAATTAATATTGTGTAATTTGATTTTCATATTTGTAATTGTATATATGTATATATGTATAAAATTAATTAATACAATTATTTTGCCTGTTGTATTATATGGGTGGGAAGTATGATCTATGACCCCAGGGAGATGAGAGTAGATTTATAGTATTTGAGATTAGATTCTTCGGAACATTTACAGGCCAAAGAAAGATGAAGTCATCGGGGAATGGCCGAGACTTCATAACGAAGAATTGTATGACCTCTATGCATCTCCAGGTATAGTTAGGGTTATAAAATCGAAAAGGCTGCGATGAGCAGGGCACATGGTTAGAATGGGGGGGGGGGGAAAGAATAGCAAAAAATATATTGATGGAGAGACCGATTGGGAAACTACAGGTTGGAAAACCAAGGACGCGGTGGGTGGACAATGTAGGAAGAGACAAGAGAGAGTTGGGAGAGGGTAAGAGTTGGATGGTTCTGGCTCAGGATAGGGACACTTGGAGAAATGTGGTTGCTGCAGCCAAAAAATTTCGAATTTCGTAAATTGATAGATTCGATTGATAGATAGATAAATAAACAAATTAATTTATATAAAATTGTTTAAGAATAGATTTTCAAAAAAGAAACAATAAGAATAGAATCTTTAAAAAACAAATACCAATCAAATAGAATTGAAATATATATTTGAGAAACAAACCTCTTTGAAGATTATATTAATTAGTAGTAACGAGATGAGTGGACTATAAAAATTATTCGAACAAAAATTATTGAAAAAATAAGTGTTTAATATTCGTGAATTTATACTAATTTCAATTGTAAGAATACTAAGTTATGTTATATTTAAAATTATATATATTATTCAATTTTAATTAAGAAAATTATTACAATTACAACCAATACAAATATTTGTTGTTTCTATTAAAAATTTTAAACTATTCATGTAATTTCACTTATCTTATTTAAACTTAAATTACAGCCTACACACACATATAAATCAAAAAACTAGCAAAATAAATATTTTTGAAATTAACAAGAAGACTTAAAAGTATTTAACCAGACGATCTGATAACAAACACAATTAAATAGACCCAATTGCGGGGTACTCTGGTAGAATGTTAATAAAATTCAATCCCATTCCTTGTTCTTAACCCTGTAATCACCCCAAACTTCTATTTTCTCTTTACTCCCCCCTACATAATAAATTTATTAAAATGTATAATACACGTATAAAGATTGGCACATTGTCTAAATAGGTATTTGTGCAATGATATTTATTATTGGGATGCTTTATCATTTACTCACATACCCTTCTATTTCAGTTAAACGTAATTAAACAAAACCACAACATAACAAAATGACATTTGAAAAAAAAAAAGAAAAAGAGAATAATTTGTTGTGAGCATCTACTTTCATATTACGACATGAAATGAGATTATATTTTGTTTTTTTTTGAAAATCAAATAATTAACATAATAAAATTGTGAATTGAATTTCAGTTTGTTTTTCTTTATCAAATTCTTTTAAATTAATAATTAGATACAATTAATTAATAAAACAATAAATTAACACAAAAATATATGTTGGCATTTAATTATGATTTTATTTCATTATAATTATAAGTACTTGCTTCATCGAACCACCGATGAGTACTATATAATTATTATTTCTTATGGCCTGAGAATATTGTGTTAAGATTATTACGGTTTTGGCTGGGAATCTTATAATAAATGCTTTGCGACGCGTATAATGAATATCGTCATGTCTACTATACTTATTTTATGAACTCTCACTTCTGTCTCTATTAATACATAGAAAATATCAATATCACTTATGCCAACATTATTTCCAATTTTCAAAGCACTTAAAAAAGTCATTTTTTTCACCTCCTTCGATGCAGTTTTTATCTCCTCAATTGTAACGTAGTTTCGTCCTTTCATAAGCCTCTTCAGTTTTGGGAACAAAAAGTCAAAGGGGACCAGGTCTGGGGAATACGGTGATTGCGACACCATTACTGTGTTGTTTTTGGACACATATTCGCGCAAAAGCAACAATGCGTGAGCAGAGGCGACCCAACTAATACCCAAATCATTGGTTAAAATCGAATGGCAGGAGCTAATCAATATGTGTTTAGGTCCTCAGCAACTTCTCTTATGGTGATTGGACAATTGGCCAATACTATTTCCTTTACTTAATTAATGTTTTCGTCTGTTATTGACGTGATCGGGCTTTTTGTCGTTCACATCTTCTCGGCCCTCTGAAAACATTTTGTACCACCGATAAACGTTCCTTTTGTGCAAGGTAGCTTCAGCATAGTTAACATTTGGAATGCGTCTACGCACTTAATTTTATTTTTCACACAAAATTTGATACAGATTCTTAGATTCATTTTTTGGAATAAGCAAAAATCGAAGACGAACCAAATACACGTAGCCCACGAAAATTCAAAATTCGCCATACTTTTTGGACACACCACGTATATGTCCGACAATGAATATAAAATGATACATATATATATATATTAATTAATTCTAGCAATTTATAAACAAAATTATTCTAATATATATTTTTTTCTTTTTATTTATAATAAATAATCAAATATTATTTTAAAATTGTTGTACAGTGTACCATCGCATAATACTCCGTCACGAACACCACTTATTTGGCGTCCTGGTTCACCGAGTACAAGTGTGACTGGCACCCCAGCAACTTCATCCATTCGTGTTCTTCCATCAGTACGCAAGGTGCCTGCCTCATTGGTGCTCCTTGTCCTTCTTGGATACCTCCTTGCTGGTGCTGTTGCCCTTTCTCTATGCCAAGATGAACCAATTGTGGACGCAATCTATCGTTGTTTTCTTGCGTTAACTACAATCGGGCTTGAGGTTCCAACCCTCGCCGCCTGTGCCTATCTGCTTGTAGGACTTGTTTTACTTGCCGCCTCATTTGCTCTGGTCCAAGATGAAGTGGTAATGAAATGTCGACAAGCGGCATTTGCACTTGGATTATTAAGACGCCCGGAACGATGACGCATTATTATCGATGCCATTTATGAAATGGAATGGCAACAAACGAGATTATAAGTGCCATATTCCAGTCACCCACCCAAACAATGGATATCTATCTTTTTACTAAAAAAAAATAAATTTAATTCATTTTTCACCAATTTTTATAATTAACTAATAAATAATACAAAAGGAACTCATTTAATTAATTAAAAATTATTTATTTAATGAATTCAATTAATTGATTAAAAATTAATAATAATTGATATAATTAAAAATTTAATTAGATTTAAAGATTGAACTGACATATGAAATATTCAAATATTGTATCTATTTGGAAAGTTAACCTAAAATAAGTTGACATGTGGCCAGGCACAGAACCGACCGACGGTTTGAAATAAATTAATTTCCAGCTACAGAAACAATTTCAAATAATTTAAATGTATCTATTAATGCAATAAAAAACAGATATGGATATAACCTAAATATTTTTAATTTTATTTTATTTATAATATATAAGGAGCCCCAGGCTCTGACGTCATATAATTTTAAATTAAGAAAAAACTAATGAAGATGATTTTTCCTGAGGATAAACCAATACAAAGTGCATGATTCGTGGAGATATGTAAAAAATCTCCACATGTGAAATTAGGTGTGAAAACAGTACCTCCCTTACTTTCGTCGATCGGTAAAAATTTTAACATTTATTAATTTATTTAAAAAAAAAAAGGAAAAACATTTGAGAAAAAATAATAAAATGAATATATTAAAGGTAAGTTGTTAAAAACAAACCCTCGGTTAATATAGGTTTCAATATAAATTTAATTAAACTTCGACAGTTCCGTCATCATCAGAAGCTTGTATTATCAGAAGTCTGTATTGAAACATAAAACCGAGTGTTTGTTTTTAATAATTTGCCTCTCTTCAAAGTAAAAAAATTATTTTATTTTCAAATTTGTTAAGCTTTTTTTTTAATAATTTAAAATTGAAATTTTTTTTAGGTTAACTTTCCAAATAGAAATAATTAATTGTTTATTCTATTATTGTATAAAAAAAAAATAAACAATTGCGTTTTATGTTTTTGTTTTTTTTTTAATTTTATTATTTTTAGTATTTTATAAAATTAAAGGACAGAGAAAAAAAGAAATAAGTATGATTGGTGGTTGATGATATTAATTAAACAAAAAAAATAAATAAATAAATAAATATCATCAACAATACGGTCACTTCCTCTCAACTTTACAATTGGCGCACAACATTATCTTCTTTTATTTCACAAAAACATTAATATATACTTCTACATATATATATAGAAGTATATATAAATTAATTTACTAAAAAAATAAAACAAATCAACGTTATACGTTAGTTAAACGTGTTGTAAAATAATAATTAAAATAATTATAATACATATTTATATTGTATAATAATAATATACCTACCCATAATGTGTGGTAAATTTTATCAAAAAGAAAATAAACAAATCTTTAAATATATTCTTTCCAAGCATATCTTTATCTTCACATAATTATATGATTGAAGAATTTTATTTCTATTCATATACGAAAATATAAAATGAAATTATTTTAATATAAGAAAGAGCATATTTTATTTTAAATCAATATCAAAAATAAAAGTAAATATTTTTATTTAGGTTTAATTATCTTAAAAATTTTATTAATATAAAAATTTTAATTATATAAAATATAATATAATGTGATACCATTATAAAGAAAACCTATAAATAATTTAAATCAGTGATTCTCAATCTTTTTTTTTACCGCGGCACACTTTTAACGTTTTAAAAATTTGGTGGAACTCAAAGAAAAAGTTAAGTGTAAAAGTTTACTATATTAAAAAAAGTGGTCCCAAAAACGGTTGACCTTTTTTTTAATATTGAAAAAATTTAGAAAAAAAAGTCGGAAATGTTTAAGAGCCTAGACCCAGAAACATTTTACCTTTTTTCTTTTTTTTTTTAAACCAAATTGAAAAAATTTAGAAAAAAAAGTCGGAAATATTTAAGAGCCTCTTTACATTTGTAATAATTAGGCGGCACATTTTGATAATTTCGCGGCACTCAAAAGTGCCGCGGCACAGTGGTTGAGAATCACCGATTTAAATGAATTATTATTATAATATAAAATCTATTATATTATATATAAAAGGGTATTTCGAATAACGATATTTGTTGAATCAATTAAACTTTGATTAAAAATTAATTTATTCAATTAATAATGTAATTATTAAAATAAAAAACCAAAAGAAATGAGAATTAATTAACCATAAATCACAAAAAAAAAATCAAATGATTTATGTAAAATTGCCTTTTTACTTATTGAAAGAAAATTATAATATATTTCTCAATATACTTTTATAAATTTACACATTTCCAAATATGTTTTATTTATTTATTTATTTTTCGCTTAAAAATAAAAATAAAAATCGCAAATTATTTACATTTTAGTAAATAAAAAGATTACGATTGTTTCTTTATTTTGTAAAAATAAATAAATAATGAAATGTGAACGAATTATAATTTAATGTAATTATATATATATATATATATATGTATGTATGTATATATACAATATACACAAATTATAAATAATATAAAATAAATAAAATTATATTCTATTGTATATCAAACCAATACAAAATGAATTATAAATGATGAAACAGTAAAAAATAAAATAAAAGATTATAATATATTGATTTCAAATAAAATTTTTTCTAAAATGTAATTTATTTTATTAATTTTTGTATTATTGTTTACCTATTTATTTATTAATGAACCTACTATTTATAACAAAAAAGAATACTTATAATATTAAATTTAAATTTCAGATGGGCGAAAATCAATAAAAGAAAAGGTAAAAATATTTTTTTTTTAAATGTAATATTAAATAATAATAATAATAATAATAATAGATAAACCCCTCGGAAAAATAAGCAATAAAAAATAAGCTGTGTCACAGAACCCATCCACGATTTGAAATAAATTAATTTCCAAACAACATTATATATATATAAAAAAGTATAAAAAAAAAATATTTTTAAAACTTGAAGTAAAGTGACTAAATTATATTATCTTGGTCTTTATTTTTATTTTAATTACACAACTATTAATTATTATTATATTTTAAAGTGAAAAATTTCCGACAATGAATATAAAATTAATACTTGGTAAACTATCACTTCCGATTTCCGGATATACACCAAAAGTTGATGAATTCATGCTATGGATGCATTAAGTAAATATACCAAATTTTATCGAAATCGGTAGAGCCGTTCAAGCTGTACACATCTATTCGGACAGACTGACAGACATCATGCTAAAAATACTTTTTTCTGTTAACAAAATATATGCATGATTCGTGGAGATATGTAAAAATCTTCACATGTGAAATTTAGTGTGATTCATATCGTCGCTAGGTAATAAAGGTAAGTGTGAAATTTTTTAAAAAAGAAATTTAATAAAATTGATTATCTATAATATATTCGTTTAATTAATTTAAAATAATATAAATTTATAATTATCCAATTATAATACAAATTAAATAAGCTTTATTCATTAATTTATAATAATTATTTCTATTTGAATAGTTAAACAAGTTTCAATTAATTATAAAGATACATATAGATATTTATTTAAATTATTTATAATATGATAATAATAATTTTTTAATCTCAAAGCCTAAATGAATTTTTAATATATAAATTTTATATATATAGTATTTAATAATCATACGTTTACTTTTAAAATAAACTTTATATTAATAAATTTAATAAATAAAATAATAAATATTATACGAATTTTATGATATTTAATATTATTCAATTATTCTCATGTTTCTCACTATTTCTTACACTATTTCATTTTTTTAATCTCATTGGTTGATTTTATTCCTTAATTATATAATTAAAAATATTAACCAAAGTTTTATTCCAATAAATATTCATATATATATATATATATATATAAACTCTTTTTTTATTTATATCATGTATGTATATGAGAGTATTAATTACATTATTATGTTAAAATTTGCATATTATCATGAATCAGGAGTATCATCATTATCATATTATCATCAGAGTCAAAATATAGAATTATCAAGTTACATAGATAACGTTTTCAAATATAAAATGGAATATTTTAATTTATTTTTTAAACATGCTCATTCTTTGGGAAAATTAAAATTGATCTAATGGGGTTAATGCATTTTGTAATTTTAATTTAGATTTTTTTTTTTTTAGTTCAGTTAATTAACTTCAATTTTAATTTTTTAATGAAATATAATCATATTTTTGAAAATGTAATTGTAAGAATTTTGTAAAAAAATATGACATTATTATTGAATAAAAAAAAAAAAAAAAAAAAATTCATAGCTTTTATTTATTTAATCTGAATCATTTTTCTGTAACATATAAATGTTTTCATGAAATTGTTGGATTTTAATGTGATAAAATATTTTCAATTTTAATATTTTTATACATAATAATATTTATTAATATTTCAACATTATTTAATACAGATTAAAGTATTGTCGCATGTTTACTTTGTTCTGCAATTATGGCATTTAAGTATGTGGCACTATATTTATCATAAATTAATTAGTATTATTTTAAAACCTACTCTATGTTGCTAATAATTCCAAATTATAAAGTTTTAAGGCATCCATCATATCATCCAGATATAGCCCCCTCTGACTATCACTTTTGTTGATTTCCTCACAATCTTCTCTATGGAATTTAGCTAGTTACAAAAAAGTCTGTGAAAACTCTTGATTCAATTTTTGATCCCACGGGTCCTTCAACGATGGCAATTTGGTAAATCCTTGTCAATAATAATTTAATTTACCAACATTTATTTTTAGACTTTTAGAAAATTAGGTAAATTTTTATTTCTAAAAAAATATACTATTTAATATAACAAGTACCTGGTTCACCGAGCCGCCTTTAAAATAATTTAAAAGAACATAAATTAAAAAAAAATAGTCCTAAAACATTCAGCACTTAAACGTACGTATTAATGCACTGAAAGACAGAAAAGCATGGCCTGTGGATATAACATATTATATATATATTTATAATATTTTGTATTTAAGGAAGCGCTGTCTAACGTAGTTGTTGACGTCATTTAAATTTCTTATATTAAATTAAGAAAAAACTATAAAGAATATTTTTCCCTAGGCTGAAATCAATACTGATCGATTTTTCTTTATAAAAATTATCTGTTTAGTGGATTTAAAAAAATTATTTCTTATTATTTAATATTTCAAAAAAACAAATATATATACATATATATATATATATATATACCTATATATATTTTTGCTAGTATAATAAGATAAGATACGAATTTTGAATATATGTTCCTTTTCATGTATTTCAGGATATATTTTCTCTTTTTTTAAATGCTTTAGGATTTAGAATGATCCGTTTACTTCTTTCACGTACTGGAAAGACCGTCTGCTAGTAGAATACTAATCATAATTGAAGCTCTTTTTTGCTCAACTTCCATTCTTTCTGTTCCTCTCTGTCTCTCTTTTGCCCTCTACTTTCAAGTATACTTAACACAGATAAAAAAAAAAGTTCAATTCACCCCTACGATATATCTATATAGTAAACAACTTTTCAGTCAGATTAAGGGATCGACATTTCAAAAAAATATTTAAAAAATTGAAAAAATTTTTGGATACTTAAAACAAATTTAATTAAACTGGTAAATGAATCCTATGTCTTCTCGAATATATTTCAAAATCATTGTTATATTAAAATTTGTATAATTAATATAAGTAAATATTTTATACAGTTGAGGTTTAATTAAGGTTTAATTAATTATTAAATTATTTATTATTATTATTTTATTTATTAAGGTTTAATTAATTATAAATAATTTAATAATTAATTTAAGGTTTAATTAATTATAAATAATTTAATAATTAATTAAACCTTAATAAATAAAAAATAATTTAATGAGGCGGCAGCTAGCCGAGAGTGTAGAGTAGCAATTTTCTACACAAGAAGTCGGCGTTCGATTCCAACTAAGAACAAATTTTTCTAATAAAATTCAATTTAATATCAGCTTCCTCCGGCTCCAGGAACTGTCTCTTCCTGGTTGTATACATGCGGAAGGCAACAGGAAACCACCGCATTAACATTCCCAAGAAAAATTATCACGGCTGGGCTTCTAAGGCTATCCTAGTCATGACGATAGCCAAACTCCGAAAGGGAGATGGCACTGAAGAATAAATAATTTAATTATTTATTTGTTTAATTATCAATATACAATAAAAATAAACAGCAATAACTTTTTGCCCATTTAAATTTTCAACTATTTATTTTTGCAAAATGAAATTTGTGTTTTTGATGAATTATTCTTCTAAGCTATTTCTATTATAGATAGCATGAATGTACCAGCAAATGTCTAAAAAAAACTAACCTATTTTTTTTAACATACCTATTCAAATTTTAATCCCAAAAAAAGATAAACACAAAATTTATTTAATTAGATGATATAAGTTTAAAGGCCATTTTTACTAAGACCGATTATATTCAATAAGAACAAATGTTTTTACTTTTTTTGAAGAGTTCAAACTTTTCACACAATAATCTCATTTTATTGTATATTAATATTTACTTAAATAAATGATTAATTTGTTCTTTAAACTTTCTATATAGCAAAACTTTTTTTTAAGTATGTAAAAAGGGCAAAAAACGAAAAGAAAAATAATAGAAACCATGTCGAAAAGTACAATGCTTATTTACTGCAATTACATTAGTACATATATAAAAGAATAAAAGGAAAAAAAGGAAACATTGAGTTTAACATTTCTCAAATCAACTTGAATAAAAAGGAAAATTCAATTTCAATTCTCAAATGAACAAAACAAACCATTAAAATAAAAAAACTCTCAATGATTATTTTTCAATCCCTTTCCAAAAGTGAAAAAAAAAATCAAACTTTCTTATAAATAACTTTCTAGTATATATATATATATATATTATTAAGTATTCGTTCATTTACACGTTTTATTTCTTATTCAAATATTATTATTTAAATAGAATAAGAAAGATAAACGATAACTTTATCATTTATTTTTCTTATATAATTCAAAAGTTTGTAATATCAAAAAATTCCTCTAAAGTTAAAATAAAATTTAAAATTTTCTTTAGTATAAATAGAAATTATTATTATTTAAATAATTCAAATGATATATATATAATCATAATAAGTTGACCTGTGGCCAGGTCCGAACCGACCGACGGTTTGAAGTAAATTAATTTCCAGCTACCGAAACAATTTCAAATAATTTAAATGTATCTATTAATGCAATAAAAAACAGATATGGATATAACATAAATATTTTTAATTTTATTTTATTTATAATATATATGTTAGATCAGGCTGTGACGTCAAGAATGGCTGGATGACGTCATATAATTTTAAATTAAGAAAAAACTAATAAAGATGATTTTTCCCGAAGATAAAACCAATACAAAATGCTTGATTCGTGGAAAGATGTAAAAATCTCCACATGTGAAATTTGGTGTGAAAACAATACCTCCCTTACTATCGTCGGTCGGTCAAAATGCCCTTTAATACAGAAATACAGTAAAAATACTATAAATTAACATTTATAACAATCATTGATCTCCTCACGTCAACACCTTCAATAAATTTCGTGACATGTTTCTTAAAACTTTAAGTGAACAAGGGACCTAAAAGCCGAAAAGATAAAAAGAAGTATTTTCAATTGAAGAAGAGAAAATATTTCATAAATTCCTTTTTTTTAAAAAACTCATAAATTACATGTGCTGTCCTAATATTTGCGAGAGTCAACAAATGTGTACAAGATGGGGGTGAGTTATTGGAAAGGAGGGATTGAAGAGTTTTCCTTATGGATGTAAGGACAATTTTTAATCAATCTTCTAATAGATCGGAATAGAGACAAATCATCCCATAAGGGGAATACCATCCCAGGAGCAGATATCTCGACCGACTTGCAACCTCCCTCAGCAGTCACCGCCCCACAGAAGATGTCTCAATAACTCCAACTATTCATATTATCAATAACAGCTTAGTGGCCGACCTTTATTAAAATTGCAATTGTTAATTAATTACAAAATTTGATTTAAATTCTAATATTAAATAAATAACTTTACTTTATTATTAATTACCTCTTTATAATTTCTTATAATATCAATTATAATTATATTAAATTCTTTTATTATTAAATATTAATGTTATCTTAATTTAATATTTGATTTTTATTCTGAATGCATTCAACTTTACCTTTTCCCTTATCAACCGTCGCTGGATTCACCAAACTATTTTGTAATCATAATTAACCAGAGTGCTACCAAATTGAACATTAAATTTATTAATTTTAAACCGATTTTTTATAACCCAACCCATACTAAGCCTCCAATACTTGGGTGTCTAAACTATGACCATTCGAGGGCCACATTACAAAAAAAAATATCCTGGGCCGCACATAAATATTTTTTTCAACAAATGGAAGTAAAACCTCTCTATAAGGACACTTCTAATAGTTACTTCATTAATTTTAATTCACAATAGACATTGTTTTAACAGTGTTTTGAGAATGTCCTTATAGAAAGGTTTTACTGTATATATAGTTTTATTAAAATAAAATAACTTCTTTTTATTATAATTTTTTTATTTGAATTTGATATATTTATAAAATTATAAATGAACATGAAAAATATTGCAAACATTAATTTGTTTTAGTAGAAATGAGCAAATTTAAATATTTTCATAATTTGCGTTTGGGCCGCATCTCAAAGGGTGTTGGGTCGTATGCGGCCCTTGGGCCGCACTTTAGACAAGCATGCTCCAATATATGATAATATTATGTATATATATATATATATATATATATATATTATTGTGGATTGAGCATGAAAAAGATGAGATAGGAATGAAGGAAGGGCATCGAATAAATGATAAGTATTGGAGGCTGAGAGCATCATCAAAGTCAAATTGAATGACATTTAGGGCACATACAAAAAGGGGAATAATGAAGGATATATGTTCACCAACACCTGGGTCGAGTATATGAAGCCATGGATTTGAAGTGATAATTAATAATCTATTCCAGTCCAATAAACTAATTTTATTTATTGTAGAGTGTAATGATTACTCTACTAGATATTTAATAATAATTATTATTATTTTTATTAATATTTCGAGGATCAGAATTTAATTTACAATTTAGAAAATTTGATCTATAATTGAATTCTAATAAAATTAATTATAGGAAAATTTAAAAATAGAATATACTTATAATATTGACTCCTGCAAAGAAACATAAAAAACTAAAGAGTAAAATATGTAAAATAGTCAAAAAAGATATTTATTTAAATTTGAAGTTGTTGTAATCTGTGAAATTTTAAAACAATTATTTATTCGGTTTCTTCAATGGGTTAATATGAGTGGATAGAAGTATGTATGAAGTGGAAGTGGAATAGTGGGTAGGTGAGGAAAATGATTATCTGTGATTATCTTGTTTATTAACACACACAAACATTGTAAACATCCTTAGAACACGTTCATGGATATATAGCATATACTATGTATATACTCGTATATCCGTTGTTTGATTTCCCTGAAAGCGCAGCCCTTTAAAACCCTCTCACTAATATAACAATAACTCTATTTAATTACCTTCTTAGTTATTAAGAAGACAGGCCGGTAGTTGAAGGATATTAATCCTACTATTCATCAATTCAATCTACTTATTAACATGCGGTTTAGTATAAGTTCAGTTCCTTGGTTTTCAATCTTCTTTAGCTCGTCAACATTAATATTTTTTTTTTATTTTTTATTTTAAAGATAATTTTTAAAAAACTCGTTATTTTATATTAAACATATCAAAATTCAATAATCAGGAAATATGTTAAGCGCGCATTCTTGACTTGAACTGCTAGGTGATGTTATTTTGATTAAAGTGGTTAGTCTGTACTACTGTGTTATGTGCATTCTTCTCAATAATGTGTCAACCATTTGACGATTAGTGAGGTGGTCGACGAGAAGCAACAGATAGTGTTCTTGAAATTTTCCTTTCTGTAAGATACCGATTTTCAACCTGTGGGGTGCGCCCTTCCTGAGGGCGCTAACCAATCAGAGGTTGCGAAAATATCCAAAGAAAATATTATTTAAAAAAATCTGGTGTATCTCCATTCGACTATCTCGCAAATTTGATTTGGATTAATTAACATATATTATATTTAAATTAAATTAATTAAATAATAAGTATAATTAAATTGGATATAAGTACCTAATTAATTAACATATATTAATTTTAAATTTAAAACCTTTACCTTCATTTTTAAATCAAAATTTATTCGCGCGTTTGGCTCTTTGTTGATGATACCACGTCACGTCACCAGTCAACGTGTTAAAAAATTTACAAAATTAATTCCGGTAATTTTAGTGATTCAATCAAGCTGAAATTCTATATAATAGCAGTTTTATACAATTTTTATTCATGTGAAAAACTATCAAACATATATCTTATTTAGAGGGGAAAAAATGAAAACGTGGTTGGTAATGGTTCTCTTCCGAATGAGCTACATATCACAAAATTTGATAAAAAAACAACGAATTTGGAATAATGCCCATGTACCAAATTTCATTATTCTAGCTCAAATCGTTTTTGTGTAATCTTGTCTACATACACACACACACATATTTTTCCTCAACCTTAGTGAAAATGACTCAGGGGCTTTCAAAACGTATGAAAATATCAAAATTTTCGTGATCACAATAATTTCTCTGGCGAGATAGTAAAAATTGATTAAGAGACTGAAACGAAAGCACACATACACATAGAAAAATTATTGTTTTGGCATTTAGTTAAAAATAATTTAAAAACACAATCTAATATACTCAGTATATATTATTGAACGGGAATACTGAAAGGTTGAGAAACGCTGCTGCAAGAGACAGTGCGACATGTTTTGACAAACAACAACATAGTGGTTGTGGCGTTGTGACTCATTCACCTTACTCATCAAATCTGGCTCTTTAGACTCGTTAGACTTTTTTTTTGTTTCCACAGATGAAGAGTAGTTTGAAAGGAAAACGATTCGATGATGAGAATGAAGTCAAAGAAAAGATTCAGTCGACTTTAAACTTCAGTTTTAAGAGTTCCACCACAACAATTTTTTTCTCCCATATAAAACTAATTAATTATATAAATTGTATAAATTGAATTAATATTTGACAAATCTTTTTTTAAGGATTGAAAATTTTTACAAAATAAATTTAAAAATATAAATATGGTACATAGTAGGAATTGAAAAAGATGAATTGAAAAAAATAATTTTAAAAATTTCATTTGTAAAATATAAAGAAACAATCGTTAATTTATTAGTTTATATATGAGAGTAGTTTAATAATCAAGAGACTTTTTGTATATAATAAGAAAGTAATAGGCTTACTAGTCTATTAATTAAATACGTATTAATAAAAAATAAATAAACAACAAAATTATTTTTATTTGAAGAGAAATTACATTGAAAAAAAATGAAAAAAAATAAAATAATTTTATTAATAAAAATCTTATATCCTTTTAATTTATTAATATTTAATAAACTTATTATTTATTAATATGTTAATCTTATTATCATTTTTGGGAACTCTTCTTCTAAAAAAAATAATATTATTAACAACAATTTAAACACATTAATTAATTATAGTTATATTTATTATTAACGAATTAAAATAAATTTTTATTTTATTAAAGACAATTTGTATGTCTAAATTTAATTATGAATATAATCAGATCACATTAAATCAGCGTTTTCCAACCTGTGGGGCGCGGCCCCCCCCCACCCCCCTGGGGGCGCGATACCGTTGTAATTAATTTCAAGTGCCCGCGAAGGCAATTTAAGTGCCCGCAAACTTTTGAAAATTTTCGAATTTTTTTCAATATGGTTCTAAAAAAAAAAAGGTCAGATGATTTTGCTAAGCTCTGAAACATGGCCCAGCCCTATTGTTATATTATTTCAGAAATGTGCCCGACTATTGAAAAAGGAAATAAGGAAATTAGATTATTACAAAAATTAAGGGGGCGCAAGAAATTTTTTTAAATAAAGGGGGGCGACGGTACAGAAAGGTTGGAAACCACTGCATTAAGGTTTACATTTGTATCCAAAAAGAAGAATATAAATGGACTATATAAAATAGAGATAATAATTAATAGTTTAATAAATAAATGAATGTGTGAATTGACAATATAATAATTCAATTTCAAAATTTCTCTTTATTCATACATTGAATATTTAAAATTTTCTTTTTAGTTATATCTTTTATTAGGCGTATACATATGAAATCACCCTTATTTTAGAAGTCTCCTAGCGGTCAGACTAGGTATCATACATATGAATGATTATGTTTTCCAAAATATTTATATATAACGTTAAACATGTCGAAATTTGTGCCTCAAAATAGCGATGTAGGGTCAGCATTGATTTTTTGTTTCCATTTGAAGAAAATGGCTGCAGAATCCCATCGAATGGTTGTGGAATGATGGTTGTGCGATGATGCTCATAGTCAAACCAGTGTAAAGAGTGGTTTAGAAAATTCAAAAGCGGAGATTTTGATATTAAAAACGAAGAACGCGGTAGGCCGCCCAAGAAGGGCATTCATTATCTATTATGAATTGCTCAAATCTGGCAAAAAACTGTCAATACTGAACTGTACAAACAACAAATTGGCTTACGTCAAAAAAGATAAAACAAAGTCATTTTGTTGTATAAGAACGCGCCTATGCTTCAAGATAGATGAAGGAAACCATTAAAACATTTGGTTGGGAAATTATTCCCCATGTGGCTTATTCGCCAGACATAGCCCCATCTTGATTAACATTTGTTTGCCTCGATGGGGTACTCGTTGGCTCAACAGCGCTTCGTTGATTTTGATGTCTCAAAATGGCTCGACGGCTGATTTGCCTCGAAAGAGGAAACTTTTTTCGAGCGGGATTCACAAATTGCCAGAGAGATGGGAGAGCTGTATTATTAACGAAGGAAATTATTTTGAATAAAATATTTTTCCTCACTTTCACAAAATATACGTTTATGTGTACAACCTAAAGTTTCATATGCATACAGCAAGTAGTATTATAAAAGAGAAAGGGAGAATTCTCTCCACGTATATAATATAACGATTTCTATTATATCCAATTATAAATTCATAATATTATTATCAAATTGTTCACAAGGAAAGATAACTTTATAAAATTCATTAAAAAAAAAATTAATTAATTGGAAAATAAAATTATATACCTGGTAATGATAGAAAAAAATTATTTAATTGGAAATAGATGTGGGTATGGTATCCTGAAGAGCATCCTGAAATGCACGATTGCAATTGAATTGTAATCTTTTAATTGTGCTACGTTCTGTGGCGTTTGCTTCACGAATAGAAAAACATAACATTCGATTGCTAGACACCATTTTTCCAACACACCTAGAAAAAAAATAAAAAAAATAAATTAATATATTATATAGATCTAAGTGCAAAAAGGAAACATCTGCATTTTCTAAATTGTTCAGTGAGTGGAAAAAAATGTTTTAAAAATTTATTTTATAGTATTATAGCTTTAATACTTAGTATAATGATATCATTTCAAACAAGAAAACTAACTGATAGCTCTCCCATCAGATGAAAGATACAATTTTTTTCTTCTTTATGTATCAAAGAAGAACACTCAAAGTGAAATTGTCTATTTTTTGCACAAAAGTCTTCAATTATTATATATTTTTATGATCAAAAAAAAAAAAATAGACGTTTATATGTTGTAATCCCCAAATGACTTTTCAATCGATATATACAGTAATTGATATATAATAATAAAATAAAATAAAATAATTGAAAATAATTGAAAATAAAATAAAATTAATATTATTTAAATTTTAAAAAATTAAAAAATAATATTTAAATGTAAAAAAGCAAAATGTGCAGCATCGTACACGTGGCGGAAGTGAAACTTCTTACAATCTAGAGAATAAGATAAATTTTAGTTGAGAGTGTGAGTGAGAGAGAAATAGAGAAAAATAAAGGGATCATTTCGAAAGACATATAACAGTATAAAATTTTCGTAACAAATATTCGCTTTATTATTATTATTATCTACTCTATCATCATATCTACATTGCCTGTACTATTGTCGGTTGGTGCTTCAATTGGTAATACTGATATTAATGGCTTGTGATAACTAAAATAAGATATATATGTTCGTGATTCGACATTTTCTATATAACGTGTAAAAACAGCATCTATTGTAGTTCCAGATTTTGTTGTTGATTCCTTGGGATCGTTATTTATAAGCAGACCAAATGTTTCTTGAAGAAAGTTGATCAACGGCAACGAATCATCAGATCCAAAATTTACATTAAAATCTCCCCCGAGAATTAGAGGGATTTTATCTTCGCCTCGTTCAAGTGCATTAGCACCTGTGTGGCTATAAACCAGTAGTGAACGGTGTATGAAATAAATAATATCGTCTAAATTTTGGTCGTTATTTTTTTTCGGCATAGTGAAATCTGTGGAGTAGAGAAAAGCAGTTTTAAATGCAATAATAATTTTAAATTGATTTAGTAGTGTTAAAGTAATGTTGAGATTCGGATAAATAACGTGAATGGTCATCGACGCACATAACTGTATGTGTTGGCGTGTGAATCGCCGACCATGTTCACACACACAATTACATGCGTCGGTATGCGTGCACGCTGTATATTTGACTTGAGAATTTTAATTATTTCACGATATATATATATATATATATATATATAAATATCAATTTTTACTATCTCGCCAGAGATAGTATTGCGATCACGAAAATTTTCGATGTTGAGATTTTGATGTTTTTATACGTTTTGAAGGTTCCTGAATCATTTTCACTAAGGTTGAGAAAAATGTCTGTATGTGTGTGTGTGTGTGTGTGTGTGTGTGTGTGTGTGTGTGTATGTATGTAGGCAAGATTACGCAAAAACGGTTTGAGCTAGAATGATGAAATTTGGTACATGGACATTATTCAAAATTCATAGTTTTCTATCAACTTTTGAGAAATGTAGGTCAACCGGAAGAGGGTCATTACCTACAACGTTTTGATTTTTTTTCCTCTAAAGTGACCGTAAAAATAAAGATATATGTTTGATAATTTTTCACATGATTAATAATTGTATAAAACTGCTATATATAGAATTTCAGCTTGATTGATTCGCTAAAATTACCAGAATTAATTTTTTAACACTGCAAATCTCACGCGCCAACACGTAACGTGGTGCCATCAACAAAAAGCCAAACATGCGCTGATTTAATATTTATTATTTATTATTTATAATTTATAATTAATTAAATTTAATTTAAATATAATATATTATATTATTTAATCCAATTCTCAAATTGCGAGATAGTCGAGTGGAGACACTCCAGCTAATTATATATGACTTAACTAGCGCGCATGCGCGCCATGGACTTTGGACCTAGCGAGAGGGTATTAGAACGAAAGACAGCACAAAAGCAACACGCAGATAGCCTCTTTCTCAAAGACGAAAGACCGGACAAAAGAAAGACCCAGATAGCCTCTCTCTCAAGAACGAAACACCGCACAAAAGAGAGACGGAGATAGAGGCTATCTCATTCTCACTCGTTATATCTATATCTTTTTTCTCTCTTGCGTTTCGTAACGCGTTACGAAATTTCAATTTTTCAATTCACTCTCCATTCTCAACCAAATGTCAGGACGCCGCTAAAGAAGTTTCACTTCAAAAAAAAATATTTATTTTAGAGGTCATTGAAAAGCATTAATTAAGGGTAACGAATTATGGTACAAAAGTAACGGTAAGAATCGGAATTATATGTATTTAGTTTGCATTCCAAAAGTTTGAAAATTTTTTCGATTTTTTTATTTAAATTAATTTTAATTAATTAATAGATATTTTATGTGATAGTAAAATATAAATGAGCCAAATAAGAAGGAAGACCTAACTTAAATGCACAATGGACAGGACTGACGGAAACAATAGAAAACACGATTGATGAACATTTTGAAAGAAACTTTGAACAATGAAATACAGACAATCTAGACAAAGATCAAAAAATCTGACTTTAACCCCCACTAAAGACATTTAAAAGACACATTAAAGGTAGAAGATTATCTGACAAACATTCAGAAAAGAACAGACAAATTTAGACTCAACTGAGATGTGGGACTATAAATAGACAAGGAAAATATAGTAAATGTAAATACCATGAGATAGACTATTATAAATACTTTGAATCATTTACTGGCATGCACAAAAATAGGCATACACATTTACAACTAATTATAAGAGTTAATATAAGGCGCCACAGGGTGGAAGGTAGCGTAACTAGCTCACATTCTCGTGGTCCCGAATTCAAGTCCCGGGCCTGGCAAGGGAATTTCTCTAGCTGGAGTCTATGAGACGGAGTCAACCCAGCCTCTGGGATCAACATTGAGAAGCTACTTGATAAAAAGTAGCGCTTCCGATCAAGATAATCAAGGTAAAGGTTGATAGGACACGTTCTACTGATCGTAGGACACCTAATTGAAATAACCGACTTGGTAGGGGTTGTCCTTGCGTAAGACGTACAAAAGTCAAAGTTTTTTTTTTAATTATTAAATATAGCCTAAACCCCCAAAAGCGGAAGGAGGGAATCTTACTAAATAAATAAATATAAATAAATAGTAAAATTAAAAAAAAATGTAACTGATATTATAATTAACAACAAATCTAATTTAACAAATTTAATCAAAGTCACAATTAAAAGAAATATATTAAATTAATTATTTATTTATTTATTAATATTTTTATTATTTAGTTTTTTTTTTTACTAAAAATTTTAAAAAATGCCTAAAGTTTTCTTTAAGATGAAATTGTGAAAAGTAATGTATAAAAGAAGATCACTCTCAAGTGTAATAAATGTATCTAGTAGTAATATTCACACTCTAGTAATAAGATATTTTATTTTTTGACCCAGCACCATGTACTTTATTTTTTTTTGTCTGTGGTTCATTCTCTATTCCAAACGGCCAGTAAAATAACAATTTAAACTAACTCCAAGGGATTGTTTTTATTCCTTTTTCTTTTCTATTGCATTAAATTTATAATATAAATAAAAAGTTACAAAATTCAATCGAAAAGAACTCAATTAATTTTAATTATATAAACAAAACAACAATAATAACATTAAAAATGTTAAGAATTGAATAATAAGTTAAATTAAATTAAATATAAGCCGCTCGGTACTTTAAAAAAAATTATTCATTTTGAACTATGAATATTTAAGATTAAAATTATTATTTAAAAGAAATAAACGACAAAATATATGAAATAATTTCAAATAATTTAAAAGAAAATAATTAAAAAATAGTCATAAAATATACAGCACTTAAACGTACGTATTAATGCACCGAAAGACAGAAAAGTATGGCCCGTTGATATAACATAATATATATTTTGTTATTTGATTACAAAATATTATTAAAATAAATATTTTTAATTTTATTTTATTTAAATATTTTGTATTTAAGGAATTTTATTATTAAAATTCCTATTTTAAATTAAGAAAAAACTAATAAGGATGATTTTTCATGAGGCTGAAACCTATTCAGATTGATTTTTCTTTATAAATTTATCTATATGGTGTGAATTTCAAAAACATTCTTCAAGTGGTTTAATATTTCAAAAATACAAATATATATATATATATACAATTTTTGCTAGTATAATAAAATAAGACTAGTTTTGAGTAAATAGTATGAACATGATCCAAAAAATTTAGTAAATATTTTGTTACGATATAAATAAATTTAATATAAAATTCAACGTTAGCTATATTTTAATTTATTTATGTTACATGAATCGCATATATATACAGGGAGAGAGGAGAATATATAGAGAGAGATAGAGAAATTGAGTTCTTTATTGTATTATTATATAAATAAAAAATTTGACTTTAGAAATGTTTCCCTAAAGGTTGTAAAATAAATGTTATTAGGAAAGTGATCGTGTCACATACATTATCATTTAAATCCTATTAAGATCGTTAATTGAATATATGACTTATGGCTTGAGGGGCTCCTTTCTTGAATAATATTGAAATTTTCGCATTTAGTTTCTGAATAATTATTGTTAGTAATAGAAACAGTGGAGTTGCTTCCGGCAAGCCTCGTCTCCTATCATCATCATTAAAATACATATATTCAAATATAATCCATATTTATTATAAAGAATTTTGTTTTCCTTTGTTTTCTTTTTTTAAAAAACTGAAAAGAGTAAAATAATATGTCGAAATTTATAATCACCATGTATATTTTCATCAGATAATAATATAATATATTATATAGGTACAGAAGTTTTAACCACCTTCTCTCACACAATGAATTTTATGTATATATGTATATATGTATATATTTTTGAGATATTCAACTGCTTTTTTTTGAAATTCAGAGATAATATTTATAAAGAAAAATCGATCTGTAGTGATCAGCCTCGAGAAAAATCAACTTTATTAGTTTTTTTCTTAATTTAAAATAGTAAATTTAAATGACGTCATCAATACGTCATTCATATTAAAATTTGCCTTCAGCCATTCTTCTATAAAAATTGTATTAATATTTTTTATATATAAAATATTTTAAAAATTTTTATTTAATTTCGAAATAAAATTAAAAATATTTATTTTAATAATATTTAAGAATCAAATTACGAAATATATTTATAATTCCCCCACCAAAAAAAAATATTCATGACATATAATACATATGAACAATTATAAAGGAAGGAATTTCAAATAAATTGTTGAATAAATTTGATCTAATAATATTAAATAAATTATATTATATTAATTAAAATGTTTATTAGATTAAATTATAAATAATATAAATTATATTTTATTATTATAAATAAAAAGAAAAATATATAACCTCCTTTCTTAAATAAAATATAGACAAGTACAGGTGTCAATATTATTATCAGTAGTAATCCTTGGTCGAAAGTCTATGAGCTATTGCTACTTTGAAAATGTATAAAACTGAAGCCATCTGAGAATTACAACATAAATATGGTATATAATATGGTATCAAATATATTTTATCAAGTAAATTTGAATATATATTTTGTCTTGAAATGAAAATCAAGTTATTTTAATTAATTTTTACCATTTTAAGAAACAAATTTTTGACGGGTCATTTTTAGAAAACCCCTTTAATTGTAATAAATAATTTAAAAATTGTAAAATTTTTAAAGTTTATAATAATAAATTGTATAAATTTGGTAAAGGGTCGAGCGATAGCTCGGTGTTCCAGGTATAATTAATAAATTAGAAAATAAATAGATAAATAGATAAATATGTTTCCAATAAGCCATTAATCAGCAAAAAAATTTTAAATACTTTTTTGCTGATATTGATGAGATTAAGTTGAAATAGGTTTAATAAAAAAAAAATATATAAAATAAATATAAAGAAAGTAAAAAGTGTCATGGCTGCCGCGACTCAATTGCTTCGCCTTTAACATTATTCAAAAAATATTATTATGGCTATTTTTCAACGCTTGATAGGCCATTTAGGAAATGCGGATGAATATAAAAAATGATTTTATTACCAAATACAATATACAATCAAGGTTACTTGTTTACATAATCACATTGATAATGGAGGCATTTGTCATATCAGTGCAATACCCTCTTGATAAAAAAAAAAGGAATTTTGGAAGCCACTTTTTCCAATTCATTTACTCGACTCAACTCGTTGAACAAGGGTGTCGTTATACTTGCGACTGTGACTGTTAAAGTTCCTAATCCCTTTGTACCAGAAAATAACTTCATACTTATTAATGAGTTATCTATTGATACATTTCATACACAGCGATCCTCAACCTGTGAGGGTTCCTCCAAATAAACTTTTCTTATGCAATTTTTGCGGGTCGCTTCTAGTTTGCGTGATAAAAATTATTAAAATTTACATAAAAATCTATTGATATTCTATTTTGCTACCATGTTTTATTAATTTGTACAGCAGAGGGCTCCACTAATTTTCGGAGGGGGGAGGTTAGTTCGGATTGAATATAGAAAAATTAAAAAATAATTAATTAATTAATTTCCCTATATCAAAACCGAACCGAAAAAACAGAAAATTAGGAATTAGTGAATAATTAATGAATTAGTCAATAAAACTTTACTTAATGGCATAATTCGACGTTCATAACCAGCTAATCTGTCAAACTTAAAAAAATCTTTATTTATCTCGTAAACTAGAAGCGACCCGCAAAAATTGCATATGAAAAGTTTATTTGGAATTAAAAAAGGAACCCACTGGTAAAGTTTTATTCAAATCCATGACATAAAGACTAATTTGAATAATTATCAAATTGATTAAGAGACTCGCCTCCTTAGGAAAGTACGAATTATATATTAGTTAGGGGAGAGACGTCAAATTTTTTTAATAAAAATTTCATTTTTATACCATTCTATGCATAAATAAATAAAACTTTTTATTGTAATATTGCATTTTTTAAATTATTTCCAAGATCTTGATTTCTCTAAGTTTTTACGAGTTTTTATGAGTTTTTATTGACAATGAATATAACGTATTTAGACGGAAAACTATTAAAAAGAAAAAATTGATAGAACTATCATTCGATAGTTCACTAAAACAGAAATTTCAAAATTAAACTTATTTAAAATATGTTTATATTACTATATCTATTATAAATAAATTAATAAAAAAATGTTTTAAGATACACGCTTTTTAATCAAAAATGCCCTAAAAAATAGAAAATTATATTAATTAATATTAATTAAACCTTGAATATTATCCTTTACATTTGCCTAACAAAAAAGCGTAGGCGCATAAAAACATAAGTAGTTGGTAAAGAATTAAATTTTATTATATGTGCCCCATACTTATTAGTTGGGCATATGTAAAGGATAATATTCAAGGTTTAATTAATAACTGGTTCACCGAGCCACCGTTCAAATAATTTAATAGAACATAAAACATATACTCCTTAAACGTATATATTAATATACTGAAAGATAGAAAAGTATGCCTTGATATAATACAATTTTATTATTATTACCAATCAATAAGATGTGTTCATATAGAAGTAAAAGTAGATGTAAAGAATTTAATATTATTATATGCGCCCACTCCTTTTTGTTGAGCATATTTAAAGGATAATATTGAAGGTTTAATTAATATTTTATTTTCTATTTTTTATGGCATTTTTGATTAAAAAGCGTGTATATTAAAAAGTTGTTTTTTTTTATTAATTTATTTTCAAGTTTTTAGTTTTTTTTATATTTTTTAAAAATATTTTATTCTTACTTGCCAGATGTAAAACATTACACTATTTTCGAACATATTTTAGATTCTTCACGAAGTTTCTATGCCTTTTCTAGATGACATTGATTATGCAAATGGCTTATTAAGCATACTGCCGTGTATTATGCGGCATTGAGTTCTTTTCAGAACGGTTTAAAAATTTGGCGGCACACAAAGAAAATGATAAGTGTAAAATACCATATACCATATTAGAACCAAATTGAAAAAATTTATAAAAAAGTCGGAAATGTTTAAGAGCCTCTTTACATTTGTAATAATTTGGTGGCAGATTTTGATAATCTCGCGGCACACTGATTGAGAATCACTACTCTACATCATTAATATCTGTTAAATTAATCACACTATTAATGTATAACACCATCTCTTATAAAGCTGTCTCTACTCATTTTTCGATGCATTTCTGTTGCACGATTCGATTCTGTTTATAAGAAACAAATTTCACGCGAATCTATATAGACAGGACGTTTATCTGACTGCAGTTCAGCAAGAAACGATGGGTTGGACTTAAAAGTGAGAAAACGTGAAAAGGTGGACTCGTCTTCATACTGATCACAGATTGGATGCCCTCGTATTATATTAAATAATAATATAATATAAAAAATATTCTATTTATATATATTTAATTTTTATGTTCAAATATAACTTGTTTTTTTTTCTTTTTTGATTCTATAATTGAAAATTTCTTGAATTTACATAGGATTAAATAAATTTAGCATATATGTATATATATATATATATATATATATATATATATATAATAAAAGTGACTAGAGTGAAATTGACATTGGAATTGAATTTAGGAAGGAAATTAAAGAGTAAAATAAAAAAAAGCTTTCGAAAAGCTATCTCTGTGGCTAATTGCATTAAAATTCTATCAGAAAAGAGCGAGAGAGAGAGGAAAAAAAAGAAGAGTAGTTAGCAAGGTGGTAGCAATCAGCCCCTCACGGGAAATTCAATCGGACTATGGGTGGGTCTTAAGGGAATTGTATCAATCTTACAACCAACCAACCAACGTCCGTCACATTTTCCTTTCCACTTCTATCCCTCCCACCCTTCTTTATATAACCCAACATCTAAAACCCTTCATCCTCCCACACTCACATCTTTCAATAATAAAATTCCCATACTAATACTAAAATTTTTAATAAATTTTAGTAAAAATAATTTAAATATATGAAAAAATGAGAATGGAGAGGAAAATATTAATAATTGTTATTAATTTCATATTATTATTAATAAAACTTAATCACAGTAAAAATTATTGATAATTTTTATTTGTAAATATAAATAGTAAATTAAAAAAATGATTTTTAATTAAATAAGATAATAATTTAATCATATGTAGGGTTGGTGGCTTCGAAACAGGTTTTTTAAATAAAATATCGTTTTTGTTGAAAAATATTTGAAAAAAGATAAAATAAACTTCTTGATGAGCGTTGTCTTCTGAAATTATCGTGTTCTTCGTATAGGGTGGCTCTTGAATCGTGATCTTCTAGAATCATGAATGCTTGAATGTTCTTCGTATGGAGTCTACTTAATCATGAATGATGCCGTCTGAGCAAATTCGTAGTATTTTTTACCCCTCTGGTGACGTCTTGGCTGAGGGGTAGGGGCGCTCGACGACCAATCGGGTGGCAGGCGCTACGCGATGAGCCAATAGATGACTCCGTTATTATCACTAATTGTAGGCTTGAGAGAGGGGGCACCGAGGTCTTAAATATTAGTCAGAGCACAACGAGAATTTGTCCAGTCGCTCCGAGAACAACTTAGTCTAAGTAATAAAAAAAATTCCTATTTTTTTCAAATCCTACACATATATAATATAAAAACAAAATTTAAAAACATCGTTTTTCTTGGTCAGGCCGGAAACTTTCCAGCCCCTACCCTCGTAACTTATAATATGATAGAAACTTATAATATAATATGAGATGCAAAAAAAAAAATATAAAAAAATTGAAATTGTAAAAGTGTATCAGCTTGCACTGCCCTTCTCTATAGATAATCATGATTTATCTATCAATTTTGTTAAATTAAAAATCATTAACGCATGGTTTAATTCATTATCTAAGAGTTAGTTAAAAGTCCAATGTAAACAAACAAAGAAAAATAAACCTTTAATTGGAATTTATAATTTTGTCTTATAGATTTTTATACTTTTTATAGTTATAATTAATTTAATTTTCTTACTCATTTCTTTCATAATTATTTTTTTATTCAACACCCACCCTACCTCTTCTCCCTCTACATTCTTACTTTTAGATATACTCTTCACTCTTTCCATCACATCACTCACACATTTTAAAAATCTTTCTTTTTCTTCTTTACTCGATGATGAAGGAAAAAAGAAAAAGAGAGAGAGAGAGAGAGAGAGTAAAAGGTGTAAATTAAATTCAATGTTCATTTCTTATGTTCATTTAAAGCTCACTTGGTAAGATATTTTTTTATTTCAAAAAAAAAAAAAATTGCAGAATACAAGATAAAGTTACCGAAAAAAAGAGACGATATGAAAAAAATCACATTTTCCTATGAATACTAAAAGCAAGAAGGAAAGGAGTCAATGCATAACAATTTATATTTTATATTATACAACACATAACGAATGGAAAAGTAGGTGAAAAAAATTGAAATAGTGAAAATAATTGACTACTTCACATTTTTATATTTATCATTAAAAAAAAATTCATTCTCATTTCTTTATTTTTTTAATATTTCAATATCGTAATAATTCAAAGTTATGTATAATAATATTTACACGTAGCTATATATTATGATATTATATACGGCTTGGTATTTAAAAAAAAAATTATTCCTTATGAACTATGAATATTTAAGATTAAGATTATTATTTAAAATAAATAAACGACAAAATATATGAAACAATTTCAAATAATTTAAAAAAAGATAAATTTAAAAAAATGGTCATAAAACATACAGCCCTTAAACGTACGTGTTAATGCACTGAAAGACAGAAAAGTATGGCCTGTGGATATAACATAATATATATTTCATAATTTGATTACAAAATATTATTAAAATAAATATTTTTAATTTTATTTTATTTACAATATTTTGTATTTAAGGAAGCGCTGTCCGGCGTTGCCCGGCACCATTTTTTTATTATTAAAATTCCTATTTTAAATTAAGAAAAAACTAACAAAGATCATTATTTATGAGGCTGAAACCAATACAGATCGATTTTTCTTTATAAATATTAACTATGGTGTGAAATTCAAAAAAATCCTTCGAGCAGTTTAATATTTCAAAAATACAAATATATATATATATATATATATATAATTTTTGCTAGTATCAAAGAATTTTAATATATTAAAATTTTTAAATCGACAACTTGTTCTAAATGCAAATTTATTGAAAAAATTAATTAAAATCAAGATTATATAAATTAAATAATTTAAAAATAAAAATACAAATACAAATTTATATATAATTTTTTTTAAACAATTCTGAGTGCGAATATAATTTAAACTGAAATTGATATTGAAATCTTTAGTGTAGAATTGGCAACAACGTACAAAAATATCATCAGTGATTTTTTCTCATTATTTCATGAATCAATCCATAAGTGCCTTTGTTACATTCATTATCTAATGTGGAGTATAAGAAACAGGTATTATACATTTTTTTACACAGTAAAATTAATTAGAGAAATTAAACAAAGAAGGTCAAAATTTAAAATTCTTTAAAAATATTCCTATTTAAAATTCTTAATTCTTGATGGCTAATGAAAGAAAAAATATTTTTTATTCAGACTTTGGTGTGAAATTTACTCAACCTGTTAAACCAAATTTGAGAAACTATTTGAAATAAGTAGCGGCCTCTATTCCAGAGTATCAAAGTAAAAAAAGGTTGAGAGGATCCATTGATGTAACGATCATACAAATCCTCTACCCCGTTTAGAGGGCAACCTAATTGATTGGAAATATCCCTTAAAAGTGTGTTAACATGCCAGAGGTTTTATAGTTGTAGTATAAAGTTAAGGATGATAAAACCACTGTGCAAAAATTATGGAGAAAACTACTGAACCCAACCCGAAACATCGTCAGAGCCAATCTCAGCTTTAATATAATATATTCAAAAATGAATGAATCAATATGGAAATAATAGGTAGAATTGTTATTTTTGAAATTAACATTTAATTTTTTTTATACATATATGCATATCAAAATGGCCTGCAGTTCAAATAAAATAAAATTTAAAGAGTTTTTTCTTCATGAGGAAATTTTTGCTCACTTAATTTTCCACAAAAATGGCCCGAAATTTGATGATAGATTAAAATTAAGATCAATGGGAAATATAATGTTTTGGTACATCCAAAATAGCGGCTGTGACGTCAGATAGGCGACAAATTTTGTGTTCGCAATGTTCCCTCCCTACCTCCCTGGGAAAAATCTATTGGAGAAAGTTCTGTTTATATCTATAACCGATACCAGCTGTGAAGAGCTCCGCCCCCTGTACCCCCGAGTGGTACATCGTATTTGGTTAAAAGTAGTAAAAGGTTTTCATCCATTTTGTTTCAATCATTATATTACATAAAACATTCATTTCTTTTTGTGTTCTTATTTAAAATATATTTTAATTTAATCAGTAAATTAATTATATATATTATTATTGTATATGTTATATCTATCTATTTATATAGCTCAAAGATAGTCGAAAGTTCTTGGCCACATTTCTCCAAATGTCCCTATCCTGAGCCCTTGTCCTATCTCTCTTACGTCCCTTCCTATGCGTCCATGATCTTGATTCCCTTTGATAATAATTTTGATGAGATAAGCCTCTTTACTGCATGATAACAGGCGTTTCCCGATTGATACCTCGATTTAAATTGTATATTAAGATTTTGTATGTTAATACTGTTCCTCTTTGTCACTAAATATTTTTTCTTATCACTATTAATTTCAAACCTCCATTAATTTTTCCTCGCTATCTGTAATTGCAATTGCCGAATCTCTTATAATATTTAAGACGTCTGCTTAGCCTAACTTTTCAATTATTTTGTTTAATTGCATTTCGAGTGATTTTTTCCCAATTTGTGTAATCACATACTCACAACATGCAACATATAATTGGTCAAAGAATATGTATATAATATTTATAATTTTTATGTTTTATTTATATTTATAATTTAATTTTGTTTTTGTTTTCTTTTAATAAATAATTCTAATATTAAAAATGCGTAGAGGACGTCTAAAAAATCATATTTTAATTTTTATATAACCAAGAAATCATTTTTCACTCATTTTCAATTGGCGTGTTGATATACAAAATTAAAGATTATATGAATAAGTAATTTTAATTTTGATCTCATAATTGGATTTCCTTTTTCAAGTAAGTATATAATTAAGAGTGGAATTACAATATAATCAATAGCTAATATATAATATTAAAAATATATTTACGGATTCGTTCTATAATAAATTGATGATGTCATTTAATTCTCCTACTATATATCGAATCGAATATAAAGATAAATCTTCTTTTAAACGTTGTGTGAAACAATTTCAAATAATTTAAATGTATATCTATCAATGAAATAAAAAAAAATCAAATATGAATATAATATAAATATTTTTAATTTTATTTTAAGAATAGATATGTATATATCTCACAGGCGGTGGCTGTGACGTCACATATATACATTTAAATTTATGGAAAAAAACTAATAAAGATGTCGTTTTCCTGAGATGTGATCAATAAAACTCAATTTTTCTTTATAAATACTATCTCTGGTGTGAATTTCAAAAAAATCGTTAGAGCGGTTTTTGAGAACAAAGAAAGAAACAAACAAACAAACAAACAATTTTTACTCTCATAAGAAGATAAGAAAGATAAGATAAGATAAGATAAGATTGGTAGACAAAACCACATGATGTTGGCAATGGAAAGTTGTTAAGATTATAAGAGTTAATGAATTTTCTCAATATCTGGGACTGATCATAAAATTTTTAAGACCCAATTATTTATCTGTTTAATGGAATTCGAAAAAAATGTCAAATTTTTTCCATGAAGAAATCAGCTTTCACTTCTCTAAGCTATACAATTAGTAACCATACTTGTTTCTTGCCTACAATGTATGTATGTAAATATATATACAATTAATACGATAATATAATACGATTAGATTATTTATAGATACAATCTAATCTAGATAGATTAGAAAAGAGAGAAAGTGAAATTAACTTTAATAGAATAGTTTCTATTTGGTTGCTCTCTGTTTCACTTTTCCAAATTCAAAGATAAACCTTAGAAGTTAGGGAGGCCGAGATAGTTAATTCAAGGTAAATAAGCATGACGTTATACATCCACCATGATGAAGAGTATTGAAGGGTCAGTGAGTGAGTTAGAGAGAGAAGGATGATCACAAGGCCTATGGAGTTTGTTTGTTCAACTGGAACTGAAACCAAGAGAGAGATTCATGTATGGACATAATATCTATTTAGTTAAGGTAAAGAGGAAAAGAGACTTTTTTCAATTATAAGCATATAACATATATTATTATCATGTAGGTTATATACCTATATATATAGTATGTTAATTTATACAAAGTAACCAATTGAAAATAAAGTTTACTTTTATACCAAATTACAAGTGTTAAATTTTCTTTCAGGCAAAAATGAGTGGAGTTATTAATCAAATGGAGAAATGAAATAAAAAAAAAACAGGGATTCCCATCCTTTTTGCAGACCAATGATAGGAAGGGAATGTATTGTTTTCACAACAAATTTCATATGTGGAGATTTTTACAGATCTCCACGAATCATGCATTTTGTTAACAGAAAAAAGTATTTTTAGCATAATGTTTGTCAATCCGTCCGTTGTGTGTCCGTTTAGACGTGTACAGCTTGAACGGTTCATTGGATTTTGATAAAATTTGGTATATTTACTTAATGCATCAGAACCATGAATTCATCAACTTTTGGTGTATATCCGGATAGTTTACAAAATATCAGCCAAATCTGGTGAATACGACAATGGTTAAGGCATGATTACGGTGTTATTTATGGCCAAAAAATCACGAACAAGCAATGATGTGTCAGCTGGTGGCAGTGGAATACCGTGAGGTTCTTGTGCCTGGGGGCAACTGAGAAATCAGCGCCCCCTTCGTGTATATATATATAATTTAATTTTTTTTTTAAAGAATTTAATGACGAATAACGAAACAGGTTTAACAGATTTTAATAAGCGTATAAATAATATTTATTGACTTACACAAAATACAGTTTAACTTTAAATATTAATTCTTCTTTTGTTCCAAATTGGCTTCCCTAATTTTGCGCCCCCTAAATTTGGCGCCCGGGGACATATGTCCCCCCCTGCTCCCCCCTAGTTACGCCACTGGCTGGTGGATTATCGTGATGCAGTATTCTTGATTTGTTTTTCTACAATTCCGATCGTTTGAGCCGTATTGCTTCACGCAAACGTGACAAAACTTCCTTGTTACTTCCTTATTAACAGTACGACCTGTCGGAAAGAACTCATGATGCACCAGGCCATTGTAATCGAAGAAAACAGTGAGAAAAACCTTCACATTTGATCAAACTTGGTGTTTATTTTTCGGTGCGCTTGTACCACTCAAACATTTTTTTGCGACAAAGTAGACTCGTCGAATGCCACAGACAACATTTTAAGTGCTTACGGGCACTTTATTCCTTTTTAACGCAAAATTTAATACAGATTCTTTGATCTATTTTTTTTAAGTAAAAAATTGAAGAACACACAAAAACGTGACTAACTTTTTCAGTTGTTAAAAACAAACTATTAATCCAAAATGGCTGATAATGTCAACATAAGAGAAACATATGTGTACCAACATAACAAAAAAAGATTTCGATAATTGAATGTACACAGCCCGCAAAAATTCAAAATTCATCTTTTCTTTTGAACAGACCTCGTACATCCTGATAAATAAGCTGTGTCTCCACTCGACTATCTCGCAATTTGAATTGGATTAATTAACATATATTATATTTAAATTAAATTTAATTATTGATAAATTATAAATTAAAATTAATAAATAATATTTATTAAACCAGCGCGTGTTTGGCTCTTTGTTGATGGCACCACGTCACGTGTTTGCCCGTGATTTGCAGTATTAAAAAATTAATTACGGTACTTTCAGCAATTCAATCAAGCTGAAATTCTATATATAACAGTTTTATACAATTTTTAATCATGTGAAAAACTATCAAACATAAATCTTTATTTTTACGGTCACTTTAGAGGAAAAAAAATCAAAACCCTCTTCCGGTTGAGCTACATTTCTCAAAAGTTGATAGAAAACTACAAATTTTGAATAACGCTCATGTACCAAATTTAATGATTCTAGCTCAAACCGCTTTCGCGTAATCTTGTCTACATATATATACACACACACACACAGAGAGAGACATTTTTCTCAGCCTTGGTGAAAATGATTCAGGAACCTTCAAAACGTATAAAAACATCAAAATCTCGACATCGAAAATTTTCGTGATCGCAATAGTAAAAAGAAAAATGATTATATAGAGATATAGTTGGTGGGATGAATATATTGCCTTAAGATTAAATCAAATGAAAGTTAATTAATCTTATATTGAAATGATCGTAATAATTTTATGAAATATCAAATTAAGATAAGATATTTATTTTCATCCTTCTCTTTTAGTTGTTCTAATCTCTTCACTATATCTATCTATAGCTATATTTAAGTTACATACTTCTATCACTATATACATTTATGAATGGTGATTATTTCAAATGTTTCGGAATCCAATTGGATTTATTTAAGCAATTTGGCAATTTATCGGGTCAAACCAAAACAACATTCACTTCCGAACAATACAATTTTGCATTCAAAATATCTAATTTTATTTATTAATCAAAATGTTATCAATATTCTAGTATTATCGTCACCATCATCATGATCATTGGTTAAATCCTTTAATAAACAAACAGTGAACGACAACAACAACAACAACAATATCGATATAAAGAGAAATATCGCGAAAATGAATTAATTTTCTTAAATTAGTTCCCCATTAATACATTTTAATGTGATAGAATCATTTATACATTATAGAAATTTTTATTTTTTTTTAAATTTGATTAATTATTATTATTATTGTTTTAAAAAGAGTAAAAAAATTTAAACACCTAATTTATTTAAGAAGCTATTAATATATATTTCAGATTGATATTATTTTTCTAATCTATATGTATATATTAAAAAAAAGAAATTCTAGATTTAAGAGAATATATATATATATATTTAGATATTTATTAATATGTCAATAAAATATACCTACTTAAAATAATAATAATTTGTGTTTAAGCGAAATCAAACCTCCTGCTAATTAGTTATTTAAAATTTTGAAAAAGACTAGGGGCGAAGTGGGAAAACACAGTCACCTGATACGGAACTGAAAATTTGAATATCTATTTACATTCTTGTTTGTATGACTTTGGTTTTATGCTCTTTTACAGCATTACTTGTATTTCGGACTATTTGCATGGGGGTTTATTGAGATGGTAAGACGGTCCTACTAGGAACTTTAGAAACGTTTTTTCGGAAATATAAATCCATCATTTAAGATTTAATAAATTATCATTTTGAATAAATATTGGTGCCCAGATATTTGAATTCAATTTTATTTGCATATTATTTATTTGAGGTGCATTGATTAACATTTTCTTTAATACGACCTCAAATTTAGTTATATAATTTATATTTATTATTAATTAATTTGTTTTTTGTTTAAAATTATAGTTAAATTGATTTATTGGTAAAACTACCTTCCCTGTTTTACTTGTGTAATCATTTTGTAATTCATACACATATTAATTTTATATAAATATATCAGAAAACCTAATTAAATTTCTTTTTATTTAATATAAATATTTTCTTGTTTCATTTAGGAATGCAGGTGAGGTTGAATTAATTGTGGTTTGGAGAACTCGCAGTGTTTTTATTTGTTTCTTTAAAGTAAGAATAAAAATTTTGTTTCACCTGGCGACGGTTTCCCCCTCTATAGAAGTATTTGAGTCCAATCTGGTAAAAATTGGTAAAAATTGATTCCTAATTAGTAGGTAAATATTGTCGAGTTAAAAGGTTAAGCAAATCTCCTTTAAAAAAAAATTGCTGGCGGCTGTGAATTTACCAGTCTTTCTAGAATTATTAAATAGTTTAAGCAAGTTGGGAATTCTAGCCCATTTGCTTTAACACTATGTAAATATAATAAATTAATTAATTATAATTTAAATATATAATTTATCATTTAAAATACTTATAATATATGCATTTAATTAGTTAAATAAACTATTTATTCTTAAAACTCAGCCGATCTTTATTTTATCTTTTGGTTTAATTCAAAACGATGTCCTCAAAAAGGAGTATTATGTTTATATATATATAATATAATCTGTATTATAAGGTATGAAAACAGTTTAGATAAGAAAAATGTGTTTGGCAGAGGAAGGGAGGTTGAAAAAACCAAAAATAAATAAATAAATACGATTTACAGGTAAGTAGGAAATTTAAGTTGGGAGAATTAAAACGATTGAGTTTAATTGAATGTTGAAGGTGTGGGTAGTAGGAAATAGAGTGGGGGAAGAAGCTAAATAAAAAGAGGAAATAAGAGAATGAAGAAAAGCTAAAGAAGAAAGAAAGAGCAAACATTTTTGTATGTAGGCAATGGTTGAAGAGGGAAAAAGGATAGTAGGTGTGGTGGAATGTTGAGATGAAACCATCCACCCCTTCGTTTCTACATTCACAAACATCTTCCCCAAGTGCTAAACGGGAAATCAATGCAAGTTTTCCAATTAAACTGAAAGAGAGAATATAAATGACAAGAGAGTAAGGAGGGGTAGGAGTATGGAAGGCAGGTTTAAGAGAGAGAGAGAAAGAGAAACTTAATGACTTCTTCACTCTTTCCAACTCATTTCTCTTTTATATATAATTATTATACCTATATATTTACTTACTTACTCATGATTTCATTTCAAAATGGGATTTTTTATTGGTTAATGGGAGAGGGAGAAGAAAATTGGAGGGGGGAAATCGTTGAAAGCAATGTAGTTAACTTAACATTAATAGCAATATATTCAGATTGAAATTTTAATTTCATTAATTTTTTTCACAATAAAAAAATTAAATTAAAGATATGTGACTAGAATATAATAGAATTTAATAAAGTTACAGATCTAAATAATATATTAAAGAATTCATATTTTTCTCTTATCATCTTGAATATTTTCTATATTTCACAATTTTTTAACTTTTAGTCCTATAATTATTTGGAATTGTATTTAAACGAATGAAATATTAAATAAATAAGATAAAATTTATTCTGATAAAATTATAAAATCAGATGAATGAAGGGCAACCAATTCTGATATAAAATAGTCATTTCAGCTAATAAATTAATACTATATAATTAATATCTTAAGTAAAATCTTTACCAATTATTATAGTATGGAAATCTTATTTTATCTTATTATACTAGCAAAAATTGTATGCATATATAATATATTTGTATTTTTGAAATATTAAACTGCTCGAAGGATTTTTTTAAATTCACACCATATATTTATAAAGAAAAATCAATATGTATTGGTTTCAGCCTCATGAAGCCAGATGATTATCTTTGTTAGTTTTTTCTTAATTTAAAATAGGAATTTTAATAATAAGAAAAATGCCAACGGGCAACGCCGTAATGCAAAATATTGTAAATAAAATAAAATTAAAAATATTTATTTTGATAATATTTTGTAATCAAATTACGAAATATATATTATGTTATATCCACAGGCCATACTTTTCTGTCTTTCAGTGCATTAATACGTTCGTTTAAGGGCTGAATGTTTTATGAACATTTTTTTTTTTAATTTATCTAAAACAGTAAGCAAAACCTTCACATTTGATCGAACTTCTCGTCCTTCTGTAAAGCGCTTGTACCACTTATAAACATTTTTTGAGTCAAAGTAGTTTCACCGAATGCCACAGTCAACATTTTACGTGCGTTGGAGTACTTTATTTCATTTTTAACGCAAAATTTAATATAGATTCTTTAAAAAATCGAAGAACACATAAAAAAGTGACTAACTTTTTCAGTTATCAAAAACAAAGTACTAATCCAAAATGGCTGATGATGTCAATATTTGAGAATCATATGTGTACCAACATAACAAAAAAAATTTCGATAATCGAATGTAACAGCCCGCGAAAATTCAAAAGTGACGTATTCTTTTGTAAGTTTTAAACGTGACAGAGAGAAAAAATATCACATTATTATCAATATTTATGAGTATTATAGTTTAAATGATATCTATATTATATAAATAAAATAGCCATAAAAAAATAGAAATAAAATTGGACTAGTCTTACCTTATAAGTGAGCCCGTATTAATATCAGATAATGGTCGATCAATTTCATAATAAACACAAATTAATGAAGGTGCACCAGCACAATCTTGAATTAATAAAATTCGTTCCTTATTTTTTTGTCCACTTCGTTTTGCGACAAGAGGCGCTTTAATATAAAAACAAAATAAAATATTATAAATATTATAAATATCTACTACATAGATCCATAATGGTTAAGCAAAAATTAAGTTTTTTTATTTATTTATTAATATTATTATTTATTATTATCTATCTACCCTTCCACAGCTAGATTTACAGTAATATATAAAGAGATAAAATATTTTTTGTGAAATGGTGTTTATGTGGTCCGCTTAAAAATATTTTTTTCTTTTTAAATATTCAGTAGTTCAAAAAAGGATACCGAACCCTGCTCTACAAGAATGAAATAGAAAATATATACTTTTATAAAACAACTCTCAATCATTTTGGATCTTGTCAATAATATTATATCAAATAGATGTTGTTTTTAGTCAATATTGAGAGATATTCGTTGCTATATTGTATATATATATGTCAAATGATAGTAGAGAGCATCTGTCTTCTAGAAGACACCAACCAATTCATCGCTTTGTTGTTTAGGTCTACACAATTGGTCTGAATGTATTATTATTGGACATAGGTTAGAAATCGATTGATACTTTTTATAAATTTGTTTTTGAATCAGCACTACTTCCACCATTATAATCAGGATCATTTGACCAATGACGATTGTTTTAAATATTTATTTATATATTACACCATAGATAATTTTTATAAAGTAAAATCGATCTGTATTGGTTTCAGCCTTGAGAAAAATCATCTTTATTAGTTTTTTTCTTAATTTAAAATAGGAAATTTAAATGACGTCATCAACTACGCCAGACAGTGTTTCTTTAAATACAAAAGATTATAAATATAGATAAAATCAAATTACGAAATATATATTATGTTATACTCACAAGTCATACTTTTCTGTCTTACAGTGCATCAATAAGAACGTTTAAGTGTATGTTTTATGTCTATTTTTTTTAATTTATCTTCTTTTAAATTATTTGAACGGCGGTTCGGTGAACTAGGTATTAATATTACTAGCAAAACCCGATAATAAGGAATAATTTTTTTAATGACCAGGTACTATATTATTATATACTATCATATCAAAAAGTAAGGTTACTTTTTAAATTATTCATAAAGTATTTTTTTATTCATTCAAATTTATTTTGTCTCGTTCAAAGTACTTGTTCCAATGTTTTTTTCAATCTTTGAAAATGTATTTATAGTCGACTTCTTCTAAGCTACTAGCGAACCCTCTGGAATGGTTTCTATGGAATCAAAACAGTGTCCACGAAGTGGTTTTCTCGAGAAAATATGAAAAAATCACATGGTGTCATATCTGGTGAATATGGGGCTTGTAAAACGCTATTTGTTTGATTTGACTCAATTGAATTATTTATTAACTGTTTGACCATTTGGAAGAAACTCTTTGTGGACAACATTATGGTAATCCAAGAAAACAGATAACATGAGACTTATTTTTTGACCGACCTAGACCTGAATTGTTATGCTATGGTTCATCTTTAGCACGATACTGACTTGATTCCCGGTCATATGCATAAATCCATGTCTCATGCAATGTAATGCATTCACATTATAATATATCAATGAATCTATCATTCTCAATTCTAAGAATTATATATTATTTCAATTGAATCAATTTTTTTAAATATTTATTTTATTTTTACAAATTTAATTTTTTTTTTATTAATTCCAATTATGTAGTGCATTGAATTTCTAGTGAGAGTGGGAGAAGTGAGAGAAGGAGCTTGCTAATTTGATTAATACGTAGCATTAGCAGTAGTAGTAGCAGCATCTGCAGCCGACTGTATGTATGGTTGACAAACGGTAGGTGGTGAATTGAATTACATCATCCCCACTACGTTCTACTATAAACTAGACTAAACGCCTAACCATTTCCCCTACCATTTAATAAGATATCAAGGCGATTTGATAGTAAAAGAGGAGTTAACGACAACAGGCCAACCCAGTTTGATAGCGTTACTATAGGTTACTACCTCAATTGCTGCTACCCCACAGAGTAAATTTATAATCACCTATTTAAAATCATCTAGCACTTCAATTATTATTATTATTATTATTTATTATTATTAATATTATAATCATTATTATTATTATTTATTAATATTATTATTATTTATTATTATTATTTATTATTATTATTATTTATTATTATTATTATTTATTATTATTATTATTTATTATTATTATTATTTATTATTATTATTATTTATTATTATTATTATTTATTATTATTATTTATTATTATTTATTATTATTATAATTATAATCATTATCATTATCCGAGTTGTGACATTTGATCGTAAGTGGCGTTAAAATTTCCCCTGACCGGTGCGTTTCGAATTCGAAATTCGAAATTTCTAATTGGATTAATTAATACATATATATTATATTTAAATTAAATTATAAATTAAAATTAATAAATAATTTTTATTAAACTAGCGGGTGTTTGGCTCTTTGTTGATGATACCACGACACTTGTTTGCGCGTGATTCTCAGTCAACGTGTTAAAAAATTAATTCCGGTACTTTCAGCGATTCAATCAAGCTGAATTTCTATATATAGCAGTTTGATACAATTTTTAATAATATGAAAAACTTTCAAACTTATATCTTTATTTTTACGGTCAGTTTAGAGTAGTGTTTCTCAACCTTTTTGGACCAAACGCCAAACTTCGTTAGGCCGGCTTCATAATTCGCCCCCCTATAAATTTTAAGAGATAAAAATTCAAAATCATCTTACTTTTTTTTAGAAACATATTGAAAAAAATTGAAAAAAAAACGAAAAAAGCCTGTTCGCAAAATCATCTTACCTTTTTTTTAGAGTTGAAAATGATTTCGCCCCCCAAAAATAACTTATCCCCCCCCAAAATCGTATAGTCAAATAATTGCCCCCTTTAAGATGTCGATCGCCCAGGTTGAGAATCACTAGTTTAGAGGAAAAAAATGAAAACGTGGTAGGTAATGGTTCTCTTCCGATTAAGTTCATAGAAAACTACGAATTTTGAATAATGCTCAAGAACCTAATTTCATGATTCTAGCTCAAACCGTTTTTGCGTACACAAACACACACACACACACACACATATATATATATATATATATATATATATACAGATAGACAGTTTTCTCAGTCTTATTAAAAATAACTTAGGTACCTTCAAAACGTATAAAAACATCAAAATCTCGACATCGAAAATTTTCTAGTACTACTATTTAAAAAGAATTTTAGAAAAATAAATAATAAAGACCAACCTTAATTAATTATTTTGAGAGAGTAAGTATGTTAATTTTAAATTAAACATCGTTCGAAAATTAGGGACTAAAATTGAATAGAAAGGAAAGGTTCGGTTAGCTCGACGAAGGGTTGGGTTGAGTGTTAACATTCAGATCCGGGGGGAGGAAAGGATATAATTTTTACAGAAAAATGAATCTAAAATATTTAGTCATATTTAGAAACCTAATGAGGAGTCCAGTGAATGGAAAGCGGATTTCAATGAAAATCTCTCATCTATAAACTGTTGCTGTTGTTTTTTCTCTAAGGCCATTAATTATTCTATTAGACAAGGGGATCCAATAACTAATGCTCTTGTTCAGATGTGTCGTATAAATATATATATATATATATATATATATATGGGTGAATGAAAGTTAAAGTGAAGATATCCTATTTCAAAGGTAATAGGTTTCGAATGAAATTAATTACATGCTACACATACAAACACACACGCATGGTGTTTAAATGACAACCTATACGCTTACTAAGCCTGTCTATCTATCTATCCATCTACATATATATATATATATATATATATATATAAAAGTACAAAACACTTGCATGCTTTGCAAATCACGTTTAGTTAACAATTCGTTAACGATTTGATCATCGGAACATGAAAATGGATAGACAGCCAGAAAGCTTGGACATTGAAAGTCCTATTCGATTCCTATTCGTCTATAATATACATATTAAAGGCCCCCATGATAAACTACTTTTCACCAATTTGAACCAAATCACACCTCCGCTATCCCCGGTCTCACTTGACACCCTTCATCCATGTAATAAATTATATCAGTTTGTCTATTAATTAAAATTAATCCTAGAATAATCAAACTAGAATTTAACGAGAAGGCAAAAATTATAAATTAAAATTTACAATTTATAATTTTTTTTTTTTTTAATTTAATTTTTTCCCTAAATATTATAATAATTTATAATAATAAGAAAGAATATAAATATATTATTATTAATAAGTATTAAAATTGTCAATTAAATTAAAAATAAATTATTTATTTATATATATTTACATATACGAGGTCTGTTCAAAAGAAAAGGGGAATTTTGAATTTTCTCGGGCTTGTACATACAATTATTGGAATTTTTTGTTATGTTGGTAGAGATATGTTTATTATATGTTCACATTATCACCCATTTTGGATTAGAGTATTTTGTTTTTGACAACTAAATAAGTTAGTCACGTTTTAATGTGTTCTTCGATTTTTTAATTAAAAAAAAAATAAGGAATATTAAAAGGAAGTTAAGCAACGTTTGTGTGAAGCAATACGGCTCAAACGATTGGAATTGTGTAAAAATAAATCATGGATTCTGCATCACGATAATGCACCAGCTCACACATCATGATTTTTTGACCAAAAACAACACCATAACCATGCCTCAATCACCGTATTCACCAGTTTTGGCTCCCTGCGACTTTTTCCTATTCCAAAAATTGAAGAAACCAATGAAAGGAAAGCGTTTTGCCACAATTGATGAGATAAAGTCGGAATCGATGAACGAGCTGTGCATTATATCCGAGGGGAATTACTATGAAGGGGACAAAATGGATATTGATGAATAAATAAATACTTTTCGAAATAATTCAAAATTCACCTTTTCTTTTCAACAATCCTCGTATTTAGATTTCTTTGCAAAGTGAAAATTTGCTTGAGGATGTTTTCTAACAGAAATTAACTATTATTAATTTATTATTACCTGTCTATTTATTTAATAATAAACAAATTTTTATTATTATTGGTATATAATTAATTGAATTGTATTTATTTATTTTATTATTATATTTTTTATAGTTAAATGTTATCCATTACACACATGAACATATTAATGAAGATTTTATAAATAAAATAAATAAAATAGAATTAATTTGTTTCACACTTACCAATAACTTCAAATAACATTTCAAGTGTATCACGTTTTAATGCCCAACGTAAAATCTTCTCTATTGGTCCACTTAATATCCGGAGAGGAGATTTATAATGTATCTATAAAATAAATAAAAAATTAATATTATAGTTTTTTTTATCAAAAAAAAGGAAATATATTTAATCATTTTTTTATTTCTCTTTATATTATTTTTTTTACCACTTATAAACATTTTTTTGAGACAAAGTAGATTTGCCAAATGCCACCGTCAACATTTTAAGTGCGTTGGATCAATTTATTCCATTTTTAACGCAAAATTTAATACACATTCTTTGATCCATTATTTTTTAATAAATAAGCTGGAGTGTCTCCACTCGACTATCTCGTAATTTCAATTGGATTACATAACATTTTATATTTAAATTAAATTTAATTAATTGTCAATTATAAATTAAAATTAATAAATAATATTTAATAAACCAGCGCATGTTTGGCTCTTTGTTGATAGCACCACATCACGTGTTGGCGCGTGATTTGCAGTGTTAAGAAATTAATTCTGGTACTTTCAGCGATTCAATCAAGCTGAAATTCTATATATAGCAGTTTTATACAATTTTTAATCAAGTGAAAAACTATCAATCATATATTTTTATTTTTACGGTCACTTTAGTGGAAAAAGAATCAAAACGTTGTAGGTAATGACCCTCTTCCGGTTGAGCTACATTTCTCAAAAGTTGATAGAAAACTACGAATTGTGAATAATGCCCGTATACCAAATTTCATTATTTTAGCCCAAACCGTTTTTGCGTAATCTTGTCTACATACATACACACACACACAGAGAGAGAGAGAGACATTTTTCTCAACGTTAATGAAAATGACTCAGGGACCTTCAAAACGTATAAAAACATCAATATCTCAACATCGAAAATTTTCATGATCGTAATACTAGCTCTGGGGAGATATTAAAAATTGAAGAATACACATAAACATGACTTAACTTTTTCAGTTGTCAAAAAGAAACTACTAATCTAAAATGGCTGATAATATCAACATATGAGAAACATATGTGTACCAACATAAAAAAAATTCGATAACCGAATGTGCACAAATTCAAAATTCATCTTTTCTAATGAACAGATCTCGTATGCTCCCTTAATAATCTAATATTTTGTAGTTTGAGTGTTGTTTCACAAAAAACGAAGCAAATATACATCATTTCCAAAATTCTATAGACAAAACAATCTAGTTTTGGGAAAATGGGTATAATGATGGGTAATGGGTTAAGTAAGAGAAATATATTGAACAAAATTATAATTTTTAAATGAAAATATCATTTTTTTAAAGCTAGGTGGGATGAATAATTTTATGGGTTGTTTTTTTTTTTTTTTTTTTTTTTTTAATTTCGTTAAATGTTGAAAATATTTAATTGAACAAATAAGAGATGAACTGTAATAGAATTTTTAAAACTCTGACAGAAATTTTTGGAAAATTATTTTATTTTAAAATTGAACATTTTTATTATTATTAAACGCTCAGCTTATGTTATTTTAGGTTTAATTAAAGATGAACACTTTTTTGTTCCAAATGAATTTTTTAAATACAAATAACATTTTGTATTAAATGATGTAAAATAATAATAATTTACTTATAATTTTCTTTTGCAATCAAAAAAAACATGTATTATTTATGTTCTTTTAAATATCTTGTCCATTTACTTAGCTTTTCCTTAAAGGCGAACAACTCAGTAGAAGAGAATCTATTTTTTCCTCTGAGCCTTGTAAAGTTTTATTTAATTTGTTCATTTATTTCAATAAATCTGATAGGAAAGCTATTACCTCAATTTAAATTCCAATCATTTAAAATAAATTTATTAGTAGACAATTATTAAGCAAATTTTTAGATTCACAGCTTGTACGCGACACAAATTTATAATTTTGTTAATTTATGTTCTTTTAACTTATTTGAAATTTTTTCATATATTTTGTCGTTTATTTATTTTAAATAATAATCTTAATCTTAAATATTTATAGTTCATAAGGAATACATAATTCTTTTAAAGTACCGAGCCGTGGTGAAACAGATACTATATGTATATACGAGGGTGGTTTTAAATTTTTTTAAATGTTTTTAATTTTTTTTTTTTTTTGCTTTATTTTTCAACATAATCTCCATCAACACTGATACATTTTTCATAACGTTGTTCTAATTTAGTTAATTAATTTAATTAAAGCTCATCAACAGTTATGAATCGACGCAAAAATTCGTTTGGATTACGTCTACAGCGCTAAATTGTCGGTAGAAATGTTTTTTCGAAGCAGTTTTTGGTCAAACGTTAGCAAACACGGCACCTACATTGCACACAGCTTTTAATGTTCAAATGATTGTGCAAAATATTTCGCACACGTTCAGCTGACATCGTACAGGTCTCAGCTATCTTGAATGTTGAAAAATAAAGCAAAAAAAAATTTAAAAACATAATTTTTCTTGGTCAGGCAGGAAACTTTTCACCCCACCCTCGTAGGTCGTAGGCAAATGGCAATTTTAGGAAAATAGCATTTGCCTGGCCAAATAGCTTCATTTATTATTTCATTTCAATTTGACTAGGAAAATAGCTTAGAAAATGTCGGACATTTATTGGACCGATGACAGATGAACAAGACACACGATCAGTGTATTCACCTGCCTTCTTTGCATTCCGTTATTAGTAAAACTAGCAAACTTGGAAAAAAATTGGGAGAGAAGAAACAGTAAAAAAATACCCAAATATTATTTATTTTCAAAAAATCTTTTAATCAATCAAAACAATTTAATAAGGAAATGAAGATTTAAAAAAAAGATATAAACAAAATGATTGGGGAAAAATTGTACTTATACTCGAATTTACTTCTTTGTAAAATCGCCTTACTGTCTAATATTAAATTATTATAATTTTTTTATTTTATTTATATCAAACGGATTTTTATTTTGACATTTACATTAATTTACAATTCAAAACTGCACTGAAGTTATGGCAAGCTGAAGTTAGGTAATAAAGGACAAAAAAATTTTTTGAATAATTTCGTAATTGGCTACTGTAATAGTTAGCCAAATGCTATTTTCCTAGTCAAATTGAAATGAAATAATAGTTGAAGTTATTTGGGCAGGCAAATTCTATTTTCCTAAAATTTCTATTTCCCTACGATATATCTACAAATATATTATATTATATAAAAAAATATTATAAATGTATAAGAGAGAATGTACAAAATAATTATTTCATAATATTTCTAGTTGACAAAACAAAAATCAAAAATAAAATAGATGAAGTTAAAATAATAACTATAAAAATATCCACAATACTTAATTTTCCGCAAAATTATCCAAGAATTTCATAGAGAGTCAAAAATTCTGCAACTTTATCACTCGAGTGTCTAGCTCTAGTTAAACCAGTGAAGAGAGTGAAAAGCTAAGTGTAAAAGTTTACCATATTGAAAAAATGTGGTCTCAAAAACGGTTTACCTTTTTTTTATTCTTTTTTTGTAGAACCAAATTGAAAAAATTTAGAAAAAAAGTTTAAGAGCCTCGTAATCTCGCGACACAGTGGTTGGGAATCACTGAGTTAAACAGACGCCAACTAATGTGTAAAATTTAAATAAACTTAAATTTTAATTGTTTTTATAAATAATTATTATATAACTTTGTTCTTTTTAATGGGTGCATTAATTAATTTCAACTTCTGATAATTATTACATAAATATATATAAGATTTTTTCATAAATTTATTTTGGTGTTATACAAATGTTAAAATTACATATTTAGTTGACCATAAAAATTGGATAATAATATTCACTTGCAATTTAAAAATATAGAATTCATAAATGATAGGATATCTATATTAATACTCAAGAGGAAAATTTATAATATGACGTTAATAAATATGCATGCACCTCAGACATCAGGGGTTAAAGAAGAGGAAATTAAAGATACATTTTAAGAGTATTTAGAATCCGTAATAGATCAGGTCTCAAATTATAATAATAAAATAATATTAGTTGATTTTAATGCCAAAATTGGGAAGGATGAAATATTTCGACCTCCCATGAAACGTGCAACGACAACAGGGATGTAAGTTTCACGACCTTAAAAGAATTTAATAATTAAAAGCACTTATTTTAGACACGGAGATATCCATAAGGATACATAGAACTCGCCAGGTAGAAAAACATGTAATCAAATTGATCATGTTCAGAAGAATTTGTCATCAATTCTGCGAATAATGATTTAAACGATTGAAAGTGGTGAGATTGGAAGTTGGAGTAAAATCCTCAGAGATGAAATGATAATGAATAATCCTGTGGTACATTAACTCGTGATGGTACGTTCGCCAATGATATTAACCAGTTGAAATTAAATGTTTCTTAAATTGGAATTTGAATATTGATTTTATTTTTTAAAAAAATTTTAATTTAATTATTAGATGTTAGAGAGATGTAAGAAGCATTTTTACATTATCTTATATTAAATGTTTATTTTTTTTAAGTGGACTTTTCAGATTTAAATAAATCAAATACGAGATCTGTTCAAAAAAAGGTGAATTTTGAATTATTTCGAAAGGTATATTTATTCATCAATATTCATTTTGTCCCTTTCAAAGTAATTCTTATGCCAGTGCTTCTTTCAATCGTCGAAGTATTTCTGAAATGCCCTATGACCATAAGCTCATTCTTCGATTCCGACTTTATCTCATCCATGGTAGCAAAAAGTTTTCACAAAAAATCACGAACAAGCAATGATGTGTCAGCTGGTGCATTATCGTGATGCAGAATCCAAGATTTGTTTTTCCACAATTCCAATCGTTTGAGCCGTATTGCTTCACGCAAACGTTGCATAACTTCCTTGTACTATTCCTTATTTTTTTTTAAGTAAAAAAATCGAAGAACGCACAAAAACGTGACTAATTTTTCAGTTGTCAAAAACTAACTACTATTCCAAAGTGGCTGATAATGTCAACATATGAGAAACATATGTGTACCAACATAACAAAAAAAATTTCAATAATCGAAGGTATACATCCCGAGAAAATTCAAAATTCACCTTTTCTTTTGAACAGGCCTCGTATAAGTTATTTTAATTTATTTAAATTAATTAATTTTTTAATAAATATAAATTGCACTTACTTTATTATTTTGTTGTAGTATTTCATTAGATTCCTCTTCGTTATATTTATTATTTTCAATTAAATTTGATTTATTAATATCTTTTAATAAATTATTATTCACTAAAGATGGTGTTGTTGAAGATGTATTATTAATACTATATGGCTGTGGTAAGTTACTTGTTATTTTTGTTGATTGATTATTATTGGGATGTTTATAATTAATATTTATTAATTGATTTCTATTATCATTTTCATATTGTAAAATTGATGATGTAATTGTATGATTCGATGTAGATTTATTTTTGTTTTTAAAATATTTTGAAATTAATTCAGGTTGTTGATATCTATTTAAAGATGTGGAGGTTTCATTTTGATTTATAACATGTTCATCAATATTTAGTATTTGTTGTTGCAAATATGGATTTATATTTTCATGAAAATTATTATTATTATTATTATAATTCTGTTTTTTATTTAATAAAATATTATTTTTCTCTTTGGCTTGATTTATGATAACTTTTGGTGATATATAACCATATGAAGTGAGAGTGGTCTGTTTTATTTGTTTTTTAGGGGTAGCCTAGAAAAAATTTTATAGATATTTTTTGTATTATAAAACAAGTTAAATTTATTTATGTATTTATTGTTATTTTTAATTAATTTTATTTTTAGTTATTTTTTATAATAATTAATTACTTAGTTTAAAAAAAAAAGAAAATAATTAAAAAAAGGCCTTTTTCGAGATTATATCCAAATAAATGTAGATACAGTATATAAATATATATACATGTATATACGATATATTTTTACTCAATACTAAATAAAATAAATAATTACTGCTGTTATATTTGTATTTCCTATAAAATTTGCTTGTTGGTATTTATTTAAATTTTTTGAGAATAGTAATGTATTTTCATAAAAAGGGATGGATTTTTCACTGTAACAAATAAACAAAAAAAGATAAGACAAACAAAATTATGAAATTAAAAAACAAAAACAAAATAAGAAATACTAATTAGTTTTCATAGATAATCATAAGTATATATTCAGGGTCAGCTCTACTATGCGCCGCATCAGGTCGCTTCTATATAAGGAGGCCATAATTTACGCAATATTTAAACAACAATCTATTGAAATAAGTTAGATATAAATAAATATTTATTTCATTTTGTAATTTGTGTAATACTAAACATGTATCTGTTATAAAATTATATAAAAATCAATTTTTTTTCTAATGCCTTATTTGAAGGTGTTAGTTACTATTCTGCATTGGAGTATAAACAATAAGATAATATAAATTCTATAAAAGAAAAAAAAGAAAATATATAAATATATATATTACCGATTGGATAAAAGAGCAGGTTGAAATGTCTGTTGACAAATATTATTATTTAAATTTCTTCCTATTTGTGGAATATTTAGTGATGACATATTAATATAATTTGTTTGATAATCCATATTATAATCATCATTTATATTATTATTGTCATCATCATTATTACCATATTCATTCGGTTCACATTGCATTGGATTATAATTCATCTTAAACATTATAATAGAATATTTAAGTTGAAAGTTAAATAAAAACAAATACAGAAGACCTGACTCAGTCCAACTCTTTATGCCCTACTAGTATAAATACTAAAATATTAAGTGTATATTTATAGTTTTAAATATATATATGTATATATAAATTATTTTAAAATCATTTATATTGTTTGATATACAAATCTACAAGGAGTTATTTCTCTTATACATATATATAGTGAGTTAAATACTAAGTAAATATTTTAAATATATTTTTTTATATTTAGTTTTATAAATTAATATTATTAATCATATGTACTTTGTAGGTTATGATTTAAGCAGATTATATATCTTAATATCTGTGAATTAAAAACCACAAAGATTAAGCATTTTGATATTAATAACAGTGAAGTCTTAAACTTCAACAAATAAATCAATTAACCTATTTAAAAATGAAAGGTTTAATAAGTATAAATAAAAAGAAAATTAATTATATTAGTACATTAGTTATTGATGCAACAGGTTGATTTAATTTTAGTGGATGATGTTTATGTTGTTGTCCTACATAATCTATTGTATCATTTTCCAATGAATAATTTTCATTCATATTTATCATCTTATGACAATTAGTTGAATTCCTATATTAATAATAATAATTTAAATTAGAGATAAATTATAGAAAATATAAAGGCATTTATATATAAATACATATTTCGTGTTGAATTATTAACTCTATTTAAATTTGGTTTAATTGAAGAAGATATCTTCGAATATGGTGCTGAAATTTAATATTATTTATTTATTCATTTATAATAAAAAATAAATTGAATAAAAATTTAAAAATTATATGAATATATACGTACTTTGATTATGTTTACGTTCTTTGGAAAACATATTATAATTAAAATTCATATTATAATAAATTAAAAATGTTTAATTATATTTAATTTCAAATTCGACAATGTATATACATATATTCATAAATTGGAAAAGAATACAAAAAGAAACGAACAGGGATGAAATTAGAAATTAATTAATTTAAAAAATATTCTATTTTATTTTATTAACATTTAATAATGTTACATTTCAAAATTTTTATTCAAAATTAAAATTTATAAAATATACAATAAAATATTATTTTACTTTAACTAATTATAAAAAATACACAGAATAGTAATTAAAACAATTTTTTTCAAAAAAGTAAAAAATTGTTCAAATTAATGAAGTAATGAATCTTCGAGATGTACAGATTTTTCTGCCTTTTCTTTTTCTTCTTTTTCATCAATTATTTCCTAAAAAAAATGTTTTTTTAAATTTGTAAATGAAATAAATATGAATATTATAAAAATATATATTTAAATTTATAATTCAAAAACTGCTCCAAAGTATTCTTTGTTAAGGAATAATAAGAAAATAAATCAAACAATAATATTTTTCTAGAAAGAGACCAGAATAGCAAGGTTACAAGAGTGAATGAATAACAAATAAATGAAAGTGAACAATGTGAGCGGTTTAGATGATAAATATTTATAAAATTAAAATAATAATAATAATTCCCAAATAGAAAAAGACTAGAATCTTATAACTGAAAGGTGAGGAACATCTATAAATGTTCTGGTGGTATGCGAGGTGTGATAATTTAGCACCATTGATTCATATTTTATTTTTATTAGAAAAAAGATGTGCATTTTTAAGATTTGTGGTTTCCGCAAAATGTGGCTACATAACACAGCTTAAAATCATCTAAACCTATTTTTCGTCGCCGATCCATAACCGTCTCAATTTCATTTTCCATTCATGAATATTTTAAAATGTCTTGTCCTTACTTATGCTGTTTTTTTTTTGTGTAAAAATTAATAATATTATTATTTTAAAAACCCTACCCCTAATTATTTTATTTATCAATAAAATGAATACATTTTAATAAAAACACAAACTGTTTTATATCAAAGCATCCTGAGATCATATACAGACACAATCTTGTTAATGAGTTAATCATAAATATGTTTATATCTAAATTACTTTACAGAAGTTAAATTTTTAATCAACAATCCCTAGATATACTAAGTCTAATGCAGTTAAAGATGTGATATAATAAATATAATCATTATAAAGATAAAGCTTACAGTAAGAACATCAGTTAAGTCTTTGGCCTGTTGAAACAGATTTTTATATATATTTTTTTCCTCTTCAAGTTGTTTTTTTTCTGCGAGTGCTTGTTCTTTTTCTGCGAGTGCTTGTTCTTTTTCTTCGAGTGCTTGTTCTTTTTCTGCGAGTGCTTGATCTTTTTGAACTCTAAGACGTTCTGCTAATAATTTATAATAACGAAGAGAGGCTTCATCTGAAAAAATGAAACATTACATATACAAATATCAATATTAAAATTAGAAAGATTTTCTTCTTCTTTTACAATGAGAACGTCTAAGTATAAGTATAAGTATCTGAGTTAAAGTTTAATTAATCCATTAGAAGAAAGAAAACTTATGAAGAGTTGAATAATTAAATTTACGAACAGATTAAAGATTGTTTGAACAATTGTTTATTTTTCATTGGTTTTGAGGATATTTAAAAGAACATTTAACTAATCAATATTCAAATAGATCTCAATTTCAATTGAATTGTAGTAATTATTTTTCGAAGCTTGAGTCGAAACGAATGAGTCAAATTACACTAATTGCATATAAGAATATAATAGATATCTCTAGATATCTTAGATATTAGAAGAACAAACGATGAATTTTTAAACATGTGGTATTTCCTAAATGTTTTTATGATATTTAGTTTATTTTTTATTTTTATTATACATCTTAAAAATAAAAATATTAAATTTATTAATTATTAGAGTAAAAATAAAATATAATACCATTAGTTAAATCTTCTTTAGAAATATCTGTGTCTGTTGTAGATTTATGAGCCAATTTTTTTTTTTTCTTAAAAACTTTTCGAGTCGGTAAGTATATTTCTCTAAAATTTATACAAAAAAAAAATCAAAAAATATTATAACAATACAAATATGATATTTAAAAATAAAAAGTATATTAAAAAAATTATATAAAAAGTATATTAATTTTTAAAATAGAAAAAATACTCACTCGATTAAATTCCCTTTAGAATGGCTTGCATTAAACTTTCGTCCAGGATCTACTAAATTCTCTTTATCAGCTGCTGCAGGTTGTAAAACTTGAAGTGCCTTTCTTGTATTTTTAAAATTCTCCTAATTTATTAGTCAATCAATTATTATCATAATTATCATAAGGAACCCACTGGTAAAGTACCTTTGCATTTGCACCGAAATGAGTTTACTTGAATACCATTATAATTATCATTTTGATAAAGAAGAAAAAACATACCTGTTCTGTAATTGAAACTGAAGTTACTATATCTGTCTTCATTGTGCAATTTGACTATTAAACCAAAAACTAAAAAAATAAAAATGAAAAATATTTATTATTAAATAATTATAAATTATATTATAAAATATATTTATTTAAAAAAATAATGAAGTGAAGAAAATATTGATAGTCTGTGATTGTGAGATAAACAAAAATAATGTCAGTGAACTTAGAAATGAAAATATATGACGATAGGTGTCGCAGACTATCACTATAAGAACCACAGACCATTCGTATCAGACGTGGACACTTAATGTTATTTCGTGAAACATTGCCACCATGCGGTAACTCTATGAACTAATTGTGTGTGTGTATTTTTACCGACCGACGATAGTAAGGGTGGTATTGTTTATTTTTATTTTTTATTTATTTTTTTTTTATTTTATTTTTTTGAAGGAATATTGGGAATTAAAAAATTATTTATTGAGAGATAAAACTAAAACATTACAGCAATCAAATATGCTTTTTTCAAAAATGTTAGTTTTATATCCAAATAAATAATTTTTAATTTTTAATTTGGAAATTCTACCATCTTTTATGTAATTTACATAAATAAAAGAAACGAATAATGTTTTTGTTAATATTTAATATTAATGGATTAAAAATTTCCTTCAATGTAAATATTTGAAACGAGAGAAACACATACGAATTGTTCTTAGCGAGAAGGAAATTTACAAAAAAATAAATAAATAATCATTTCCATTTCCATTAAGATACTATTTATAAAGATCATAAGAAATCCATTAATCATTGATTAACCAAGAATAATTAATCAAACGCATTTTTAATCATCTAAGTTTATCAAACAACTGATTTACGTACATTGGAGTTAATCTATAAATGAAAAACATCTGGAGTGTTTCCACTCCACTATCTCGCAAATTCGAATTGGATTAATTAATACATATATTATATTTAAATTAAATTATAAATTAAAATTAATAAATAATTTTTATTAAACCAGCGCGTGTTTGGCTCTTTGTTGATGGCACCACGTCACGTGCTGGCGCGTGATTCTCAGTCAACGTGTTAAAAAATTAATTCCGATACTTTCAGCGATTCAATCAAACTGAAATTCTATATATAGCAGTTTTATACAATTTTCAATCATGTGAAAAACTATCAAACATATAACTTTATTTTTACGGTCAATTTAGAGGAATAAAATATAAACGTGGTAGGTAATCCCTCTTCCGAATGAGCTACATTTCTTAAAATTATGATGATAGAAATGATAGAAAACTACGAATTTTAAATAATGCTCGTGTACCAAATAATCAATAAGTCATCCGATGTCGCCTGCAGCGCCACCATGCGGCATGCGCAGTGCAAAATTAACGGCTTCAAAACGCTCATTCAGGTGTCCAGGTTGACTCGATCACTCAATGTTAATTTTTGAAAAATTTTTGTTTTTAGCGCCCTCAAGTGGCATAGAGAAAAGATCCTTTTTTATATATGTCCCGGAGAGAAAATTAAACAAAGAAATAAAATAAAACCTTTTTTTATGAAGATAATATGAGTACAATATCCTATATACATTTATAATTTCTCATATTTTAATTAATGATTTATTTATAAATATAATATAATAAGTACCTAGAACACCGAGCTATTGCTCGACCCTTTAAAAAATATTGATATACAATTCTTTAATTATTTATTACAATTATTAAATGTTACATTATTGCATCAATCTGATTAAAATAATGGAACTTCAATAATAATAAATAATAAAATTAACTAATAAAAATGAATAAGAATTAACAAAAAAATAAAAAGACAAAACAGATTAAAACATTTAGTTAGTGAGGTCATATAAATTTAAATTAAGAAAAAACTAATAAGGATGATTTTTCCCGAGGCTGCAACCTATTCAGATTGATTTTTCTTTATAAATATTATCTATGGTGTGAATTTCAAAAAAATCCTTAGAGTGGTTTAATATCTCAAAAATATATAAATCTATATATATATACAAATAGTACCTGGTTCACCGAGCCGCCGCTCGGTCATTAAAAGAAAATTATTCCTTATTATCGGGTTTGGCTGGTAAGATTAATACCTGGTTCACTGAGCCGGTGCTCAAATAATTTATACCGCTAATACTTAATGAAAAACAAAAACAAAGCTGAGAGTGCCCTCTACCGCTGCATTCATTGATACCTAAATATCTGTCAGTTGGGATGCTGTCAATAGCTAAAATTTAATCCTTTTTATCTCGAAAACTAGAAGTTTACCAAAGAATTGCCTAAGGAAAAAGGTTCTTAGAATTAATCAAAGAATCAACTGGCGAAGTTTCATCAAATTCTGCGAGGTGAAGGGGCGGCGGAATATATACCAAAATGTAATTTGTCGACAGCAGCGCCATCTAACAATGATAAGAGTAAGAACACATAAGGTTTCCAGAAGTCAAATTTGCGTGTCCCCACCTGGTTGCTATCTTAAAGCATGGAGCTCTTAAAGACAAATATTTGGTTGTTATCAGGGCCCGTCAACTCCTTAGAATTAGGGGAAACCATTTTTTTCGAATGTAATGTCTCTGGCTTTCACCGCTCAGGCGCATAATCGATAACTCTGCAGGAAAAAACACACACACACACACAGGACCGGCCCGAGCTCTTATGGCGCCCTAGGCCAAGGGTCTAAAGTTCGCCCCATATGTTTTAACAAGCAAAAAAAAAAGAATCAACTAAAAAATTTTTGTTTGTTATTAAAAAAATATTTTTATACTTGAAAATATATTTTATTTTAGTTGGATCCACATATTGATTGATCTTCCTAAAAAGGAGATATCAACATTTCCATAAAAGGAGATGTTTCCTAAAGTAGAAGTTACCAAAAGGGGGAACATAAACAGTGAATTGGTTTATTATATTTATTGATTGATCGACAGCGGTCGATACTTTGTATGGGGTTTGAGCCAATCATTGGTTCCTCTTATCACTCTTAAAAAGTATTTAAGCATCTTTAGACATTAAGGGGATGCCACGCACCCCAAAAGAAAATATTATAAATAAAGTTTCTTATGATAATAATTCTTCCGATATAAAAGCGCGTAAATCCAACCATTTTTATATTAAATTTAATACAAAATTTTCTTAACACCAATATGTATATAAAACTTTTGTTTCTGGATAATCTTTCAGGACTGTTTTTATCTACGAAAAAAGAGAGAAATTATATATATTCGCGAAGGATTAATCTTTTTTTTCATAATGGCGCCCCTGCCAGCCAAGCGCCCCGAGCCATGGCCTTACTGGCTCGGCTCTAGGGCCGGCCCTGCCCAAGGTGTACAAATTTTGAAACTTTAGATTGCCATGTTGTTAGGTTTAACACCAGAACAATTATTATGCATTGTATAATAGACAAAATATATTTATTTTATTTAAATTATTTTTTATTGAATTTGGGGATCATCTGGTGCTTGACGTGGAAACCTAGGGCCGGCCCTGCACACACAAGCCCGAGTTTTTTTTTTCAATTACTTGTGGCTCGCACCCGCATGGTGGCGCCAAAAACTTGGTTTCAGCAAAGACTATAGAGCAAGGGTGTCAAATTCGCGACCCGCGACAACTTTCGACTTTTTTAAAAAATTTTCAATTTGTCTAAAAAAAAAAGGTAAAATGTTTTTAGCGATCAGACTTCAATTTGACTGCGGCCCGTCTAAAGTTAAACCTTGTTTTTTTGGCCCACAGGGTTTGGCCCAAGTGTACCTATGAGTTTGACACCCCTGCAATAGGGTGTACTTGGGTGTACTAGTCTGTTACAACCCCCGGACACAGCCCCAGACCCCTTGAAAACATGTTAAGCACATGGAGGCCACAAGAGGCACTGCTGGCACTAATTTAAATCCGAAAGTTGTTCATAAAACAACCAACAGATGCCGCACCAGGCTCATTTTTAAATTCATGATATCCATTTGAATCATTTTAAATATTGTGAAGTGTCATAAACAGTCGTAAACATGTAAACATCTGATTGTCTAACCTAAACAATTTGAAACAATTGTAAATATTATATTATCTGACTGATCCGACACCCTCCAATTGCGATCAATATGAATAATAATAAAGTAAGTATAATTAATATAATTTTACTATTATTGATATTGATAAAGTTATATAATATATGTACATATAAATAAATTTTTGATTTTGCAGTTTTTAGATTGTATTCATAAGAATTGTGTTACAAATTCTCTACCTGGAGAAGAACGAGGACACTTGTTCTGGTTGCCAACGAGTATAATAATAATAATAAGTATAATAGTCTGCTAAAATATCGTGTATGCAAACTTCATTTTAATGATTATGATTTCTACACACCTGAAAAGAAGAAATTTATTAACCCTTGAATATAAATCAAGATGGTAGGTTTTGTGATATTTAATAATGGAATATCCAAGGTTGGGAAAACAGAGGAATATACACCTCAGTTGTATAAATTTTATAAATTTTTTTTAATTTTGTTTAAAAACATGTCACAATAATAATCTATTTATTAAATAAATAGGTTACATAGAACATTATTCTTTTCATTTTAGATGTGCAATTTATATAATTATGTTAGCTCAGCGCCTCTAGCCGTCAAGCCGCTAACTGGACACCGAACCACACTGAATGCCCTCCCTCCGTTCCGATCTCCGAGTACCCAGCTGAGCGGACTAGCTCAGCTGTTCGTTCTTGTTCGTTCTACGCTCTTGAATGTAACACACCTCCGTTTTGATACCCGTTCCTACCGCTTTGACCTTCGCCATTCCAATATCCGCTTTCTCGTTTATCCGACCATTGCTATTCCGTTTACCGATTCTCTAGTTATCCGACCTTGCGACCCTGTTTACATATTCTCGTTCTCCGACCTTGCGATCCTGATTTGCCTATTCTCGTATCTCTGACCTTGCTTTCACGTATACCATTCCTCTCTACATCGACCCAGCCACTCCGTGAACACGATCTCTCTCTCTCTACCGACCTTGCCCGCTTGTTCCTTCGTTATCCGATACACCGATTGCCTTGTTAAACCGATTCACCTACTCATTCTAGTCTCCGTATCATTTCACACGTTAATTCCGTTCCTGTCCTGAATATCTCCTTCGCTTACCTCGTTCCGAGAAGGGCTATTCAGTCTCATTATCATTCGCCTTCCCGTTGGCAAATATTTGTATCTCTTGTTTCAATTTGCTTATTAATTATATTATTCATTTTATATATAAATACTGTCTTTCTTTACTCGAGAACTATCCTGATATTATCCCGAAGTCCACCCCATCTCAATTAGTACCTCTCTTATCATACATAAGAATCCCTTTTCTTACAATTATATAATTGAAAAATTGTGTAATTTTTATTTAGGTGAGAAATTTAATATATGTTTAAAGAAAAATATGTATAAAAGATTTGTTTACAAATGAGATACACATCATTATTGTTAATGATATTTTGTAATAATCTATTTTCAAATAAATATGTCACATTCAACATTATTATTTTCTTCTAGACATGCAAATTATGAAATGTTTCAGTTAAGTGAAAAATTATTTATTTGGGGATAAGACCAACATTTCAGCAATTTTCTGAAAAAAAAATTTATTTCTGAAATGTCAGTTTTAGCTCTAAATAAATAATTTTTCACTCAACTGAAAAATTTCATAATTTTTTTATTCCTCCCGCTCCTCTCATTCAAATGATTCAAAATGGATTTTAAAAATGGTGCCAGAACGGTTTTTTTACATCAATTAGTTCATATAGGGGCCACTTTTTAGCAGCGCCAAACGCTGTTTCACGAATTTAACATTACGTGATCCCCAACCCCCCGACACGCAATGCTAAATTCGTGAAACAGCGTTTAGCGCTGCTGCTAAAAAGTGGCCCCTATATGAACTATGATGTAAAAAAACCGGCCTGGCACCATTTTTAAATTCCATTTTGAATCATTTGAATGAGAGCGGGAGGAATGAAAAAATTATGAAATTTTTCAATTGAGTGAAAAATTATTTATTTAGAGCTAAAACTGACATTTCAGAAATAAATTTTTTTTTTTCAGAAAATTGCTGAAATGTTGGTCTTATCCTCAAATAAATAATTTTTCACTTAACTGAAAAATTTCATAATTTGCATGTCTAGAAGAAAAGAATAATGTTGTATGTGACATATTTATTTGAAAATAGATTATTACAAAAAATCATTAACAATAATGATGTGTATCTCATTTGTAAACAAATCTTTTATACATATTTTTCTTTAAACATATTATATTAAATTTCTCACTTAAATAAAAATTACACAATTTTTCAATTATATAATTATATAAATTGCACATCTAAAATGAAAAGAATAATGTTCTATGTAACCTATTTATTTAATAAATAGATTATTATTGTGACATGTTTTTAAACAAAATTAAAAAAAAATTTTCCTCTGTTTTCCCGACCTTGGATATTCCATTATTAAATATCACAAAACCTACCATCTTGATTTATATATATTCAAGGGTTAATTAATTTCTTCTTTTCAGGTGTGTGGAAATCATAATCATTAAAATGAAGTTTGCATACACGATATTTTAGCAGACAATTCTTATGAATACAATCTAAAAACTGCAAAATCAAAAATTTATTTATATGTACATATATTATATAACTTTATCAATATCAATAATAGTAAAATTATATTAATTATACTTACTTTATTATTATTCATATTGATCGCAATTGGAGGGTGTCGGATCAGTCAGATAATATAATATTTACAATTGTTTCAAATTGTTTAGGTTAGACAATCAGATGTTTACATGTTTACGACTGTTTACGACACTTCACAATATTTAAAATGATTCAAATGGATTTCATGAATTTAAAAATGAGCCTGGTGCGGCATCTGTTGGTTGTTTTATGAAAAACTTTCGGATTTAAATTAGTGCCAGCAGCGCCTCTTGTGGCCCCTATGTCCTTAGCATGTTTTCAAAAGCTCTGGGCCTGTGTCGGGGGGTTGGTGATCCCCTTCTGGTCTGTTATATGGTCTGTGGTTGTTATTTTAATTGTAAATCAAAATCAAAATTGAAAACGTTTATATCACAGACCATCTGGTTTATATTATTTATTACCTAGTAAATATTTTATAATTGATAATACATTAATCAATTAAAAATGGATCTTTATTCACAAGAAGACACAAAATATCCAATATATATAGGTTATTTTTTATTTCTGTTTATTTCATCTAAAGTAATGTTAATTGTCAATAAAATTATTTTTTTAAATATTATTTATAATGATATTATTCATTAAATTGAATTACTTATAAAACATTTACATAGATAAAAATTTAATGATTTTAAATAACGAAAACAATTCTTTTTTAGGTCCTCTATATTCTTGTGTATTTTGTCATATGAATTTTATAAGTGAGGAATTTTTATCTAAACATCTAAAAAAATGTTTTCATAAAAAAATATTTGCAATTTTCAAAAATGATGTAAAACTCAAAAAGGATACAGAGAAATATTTAAAGGAAAAATTTAAAGAAGAAACTGATTCAAACCATACAGAAGACAGGCGTTTTGAATGTAATTATTGTGAAATGAAATTTAAACGGAAATCAACTTTAAATACACATTTATTAATTCATACAGGAGAAAAGCCTTTTGAATGTAATTATTGTGAAAAGAAATTTAATCTGAAATCAAATTTAAAAACACATTTATTAATTCATACAGGAGAAAAACCATTTGAATGTAATTATTGTGAAAAGAAATTTAATCGGAGATTAACTTTAAAGACACATTTATTAATTCATACAGGAGAAAAACCTATTAAATGTAATTATTGTAAAAAGAGATTTAATGACAAATCAGCTTTAAGAAGACATTTATTAATTCATACCGGAGAAAAACCTTTTGAATGTGATTATTGTAAAAAGAAATTTAATGTGAAATCAAATTTAAAAACACATTTATTAATTCATACAGGAGAAAAACCATTTGAATGTAATTATTGTGAAAAGAAATTTAATCACCACTCAACTTTAAGAAGACATTTATTAATACATACAGGAGAAAAACCTATTAAATGTAATTATTGTAAAAAGACATTTAATGACAAATCAACTTTAAATACTCATTTATTAATTCATATAGGAAAAAATCCTTTTGAATGTAATTATTGTGAAAAGAAATTTAATCATCACTCAACTTTAAGAAGTCATTTATTAATACATACAGGAGAAAAACCTATTAAATGTAATTATTGTAAAAAGAGATTTAATGACAAATCAGCTTTAAGAAAACATTTATTAATTCATACCGGAGAAAAACCTTTTGAATGTGATTATTGTAAAAAGAAATTTAATGTGAAATCAAATTTAAAAACACATTTATTAATTCATACAGGAGAAAAACCATTTGAATGTAATTATTGTGAAAAGAAATTTAATCGGAAATTAACTTTAAATAGACATTTATTAATTCATACATGAGAAAAACCTTTTGAATGTAATTATTGTAAAAAGAAATTTAATCACCACTCAACTTTAAGAAGACATTTATTAATACATACAGGAGAAAAACCATTTGAATGTAATTATTGTGAAAAGAAATTTATTTATAAATCAACTTTAAAAACACATTTATTAATACATACAGGAGAAAAACCTTTTGAATGTAAATATTGTAAAAAAAAATTTATTAAAAAATCACATTTAGATAAACATTTATTAATACATAATGCTTGAAAAATAGGCTTAATAATGAAAACAAGATTTTCTTTAAATCTTATCTTATTATGCTAGCTAAAATTAAATTATTAAAGCTTTGGTGGTTGTTTTTACTATGCCTGAAATTTGTGCGGGATGATGATGTGAACTGGCATGCAAATATCGGTTCGTATGTGTAGATTTTCTGTAAATATCGTAAGAAAGATTAGTTAGGTTTCTTGTGATTAAAACATCTAGGAAGGGGAGGGTTTTGTTTGATTCTCTCTCGATGGTGAGTTTAATATTGGCATGGATCGTGTTGGTGTGGGCCGTAAACTCAGTCAGGCTTTTATTACCATGTGGCCATATGATTAGAATATCATCCACATATCTGAGCCACAACTTAGGTTTCAACGGGAATCCCTGGAGAACTCTTTTTTCAAAATCCTCCATAAAGATATTCGCAAATACCGGAGACAATGGTGAGCCCATGGCAGTACCATCTGTCTGTTGGTAAAAGCTACCATCAAAAACAAAGTAAGTCGCTCTTTGACAGAATTTGAATGGTAGCTTTTACCATATTTGCATGCCAGTTCACATCATCATCCCGCACAAATTTCAGGCATAGTAAAAACTTTACACCAAAGGGCTCTTAGAATATGTTCCCCAAGTAACCTTACGTTAGAGGAGAATCGGTTGAAATCGGCTCTCTTACTGAATGGTTTCTCTAAAGGAAAGATAGAAAGCATTTTTAATGGCACTAAACGATTGCGATCGGAACCATCCATTGAATACACAGGTTTGATTACTCTGCCGTACATTAGAGGGACTACGGACAGAATAAGCCATGTATTAAAACAGTGTGGCCTCAGAGTTGTATTCAAACCTCTTTTAAAGATGTCTTCTCTCACAACAAGACTAAAGGACCATATTAAATTGGAGAATGCAGGCGTATATGAAGTGCCGTGTGAGTGTGGGATGGTTTATATTGGTGAAACAAGCAGAAAAGTATCAACCAGGATCAATGAACATAGCAGAGCAATAAGGTTGAAAAATTGCAATCAATCCGCTATTGCTGAGCATGTGTTGACTACTGGTCATGTGGTGGAGTTTGATTCAACAAAAATTCTACACATTGAACAGAATTATTGGAAAAGAAAGATTAAAGAGAGCCTGGAATTGATGAAGAATAAGAATAATATGAACAAGGACAAAGGCCTCTTAATAAATCAAATTTGGGATCTTGTGAATTGAAAATTATTAAAATTATTTATTAATCATCATTTTTATTATTTTTTAGGACTTAGAGACTTTATTGTTTAGATAATTATGTTTCATCACTTTCCATTTGTTGAGAATCATCTTTTGGCAACACTGGTTTGAATTCCCGCCAAATACAACTGGCTTGCTTCCCGCTAAAATCTCTTGCTTAATTTAATATTTATATAATAAATAATGTAAAATTAAAGAACTCAATTTATTCATAAAATAATTGTTGTTCACGTTTTGTTTATAATTTTTAATTTAATTGTTTAAGAATAATTATTTTTTCTCCTGTAATTTTGAAATTGTAAGCACGTTCAGAGCGCCATCTGGTTGGTGACTTTGGTCTTATATTATTGATCATTGGTCACTTGTCACCAGGGGGGGGTCTCTCTTACGGCAGAGAAATTTCCAGTGTGACAATGCATGCATGCATCACTCGAGGCCGCTCGAGGCGCTGCTGTTGCTAGCACTAATTTTAATTCGGTTTGTTTCGGTTATCCGAAAACACCCGAAAACATTTAACAACAGCTAGTGACTTGTGGACAACGAGCACTCGTCCCATTTAAAATATCTCTGCCAGGCATACGTAACGTGATCTGTCGCTGTCCAATTGCGTGCAATATGGTTCCTAAAGTAAGTTTAATTAATATTTTTACTATTATTGATGATTATTTTTTATTATAAAGTTATATAATATATGTACATATAAATAAATTTTTGATTTTGCAGGTTTTTAATTGTATTCAGAAAGATTGTATTACGAATTCTCTACCTGAAGGAGAACGAGGACACTTGTTCTATTTTCCAAGGTGTAATTTTTTAAGAGTGGGTAAAACAACAATAATTTAAAGTTGTTGTTTACCAAAAAATATATTAATAATAAAAGAAAATAATTTTATTAATTTTTTTAAATATTTATAGCAACACCTGTTAATACTACATCAGATGGTTTGGGCTTGGTATCAGAGAAGACTGATCTTTTCGAATCCAGCCCTGCGAGAAGTATGTATTATATTTTTTAATAAAATTCATTAATCTTCTCCTAACTTTAAATAGATTTTTTATAATGATTTAAAATAAATTTTTAGTTTGCTTAGGCTTTTCTGTATTAATTCTTTGGAATTTTTTTTTAAACTTAATTAATTTTTGCAGGTGTTCAGCGGGACATACGCCTACACCATCTGAATTTTCTTCAAGAATAAAATATTTATCTCCCATGAAGAAAAGATTGTACCAAAGGTTCACCGAGGTCAAGCGACTATTGAAGCAAAATAGACATCAACAGTCAATTGATTAATTGAAAAATAGTGTAAATTTTATTTATGTGAAAAATTTTATATAATGTTTTATAAAGTTTTATATAATTATTATTGTATAATTGAAAAATAGTGTAAATTTTATTTATATGAGTAATTTTATACAATTTAAAAAAATGCATTCGTAAAGGGTTAGATTATAAATAAAATTAACATTATTTTTATATTATTATTGTATGATTGAAAAATAGTGTAAATTTTATTTATGAGAAAAATTTTATATAATGTTTTATAAAGTTTTATATAATTATTATTGTATAATTGAAAAATAGTGTAAATTTTATTTATATGAGTAATTTTATACAATTTAAAAAAATGCATGCGTAAAGGGTTAGGGTTGTATTATTATTGTATGATTGAAAAATAGTGTAAATTTTATTTATGTGAAAAATTTTATATAATGTTTTATAAAGTTTTATATAATTATTATTGTATAATTGAAAAATAGTGTAAATTTTATTTATATGAGTAATTTTATACAATTTAAAAAAATGCATGCGTAAAGGGTTAGGGTTGTATTATTATTGTATGATTGAAAAATAGTGTAAATTTTATTTATGTGAAAAATTTTATATAATGTTTTATAAAGTTTTATATAATTATTATTGTATAATTGAAAAATAGTGTAAATTTTATTTATATGAGTAATTTTATACAATTTAAAAAAATGCATGCGTAAAGGGTTAGGGTTGTATTATTATTGTATGATTGAAAAATAGTGTAAATTTTATTTATGTGAAAAATTTTATATAATGTTTTATAAAGTTTTATATAATTATTATTGTATAATTGAAAAATAGTGTAAATTTTATTTATATGAGTAATTTTATACAATTTAAAAAAATGCATGCGTAAAGGGTTAGGGTTGTATTATTATTGTATGATTGAAAAATAGTGTAAATTTTATTTTTGTATTTTATTATTATTATTATTTTATTTTTACAGAAATTTTATATAAGGTGTTTAAAGAAAAATATGTATAAAGGATTTGTTTACAAATGAGATAAACATCATTATTGTTAATGATATTTTGTAATAATCTATTTTCAAATAAATATGCCACATACAACATTATTCTTTTATTATATCCATGAAAATTATAAAAATTTTCACTTAAGTGAAAAATTATTTATTTTGTGATAAGACCAACAATTAAGCAATTTTCTAAAAAAAAAAAATTTATTTCTGAAATGTCTGTTTTAGCTTTAAATAAATAATTTTTCACTTAACTGAAAAATTTCATAATTTTTTCATTCCTCCCGCTCTCATTCATTCAAAATAGATTTTAAAAATGGTGCCAGGCCGGCCGGTTTTTTTCTCAATTAGTTCGTGCATGCATCCGCATAGCAGCGCCAAACGCTGTTTCAAAAAAATATCATTGCGTGTCCACCCCCTGCTTGTCACTGGACACTCGTACAGTGCAGTCCACAGAGCATCCGTACCAGAGGCATACACTCAATGCTATTTTTTTCTCACCCTTAGTGATGGCAAGGATGGCAAACAGGTTGGACATGTGGGAGCGTTTTTACCGACCGGAGAGAGGGGCATTTTTAAATTTTTTTTGTATGAATATTGTGAATTTAAAAATTATTTATTGAGATATAAAATTAGCATTACAGAAATCAAATATGCTTTTTTCAAATATCCAAATAAATAATTTAAATTAACAGATAACTTCACCTACTTTTATGTAATTTACATAAATAAAATAAACGAATAATGTTCTTGTTAATATTTAATATGTATGGATTAAAAATTTTCTTCAATGCCAATATTTGAAACGAGAGAAACACATACGAATTGTTCTTAGTGAGAAGGAAATTTATAAATAAATAAATAATCATTTCTATTTCCAAAAAGATACTATTTAAAAAGATCACAAGAAATCCATAAATCATTGATTAACTAAGAATAATTAAACCAACGCATTTTTAATCATCAAAGTTTATCAAAAAACTGAATTACGAACATTTGTGTAAATTTATAAATGAAAAAAATGTGGGATGTCTCCGGTCGGCTATCATGCAAATTCCAATTGGATAAATTAACACATATATATTATATTTAAATGAAATTATAAATTAAAATTAATAAAAAGTATTTATTAAACCAGCGCGAGTTTGGCTCTTTGTTGAGGGCATCTGGTCACATGCTGGCGCGTGATTGTTAGTCAACGTGCTAAAAAATTAATTCCGGTACTTTTAGCGATTCAACCAAGCTGAAATTCTATATATAGCAGTTTTATGCAATTTTTAAACATGTGAAAAACGATAAAAGATATACTGAGAGGAGTATGTGAATATATTTGATTTAATAGTGCTTATTGTGAATTTCTATATTGCTGTGAAATTTGTATTTATTTATCAAATATTAAATAATTTAACTTTGATATTTGATTTGTTACAATGTAATTTAAATTATTTATTAAACAATTTATAATAAATTTTTCAATGTTATTTATGTTAAATGTTAAATAAAATTTATATTTATATTTATGCTGGGTTTGTTTCGAATATTATGTGCACGGATACTCTATGTACGGATGGTATGTCGAGTTTGATATTCAAATAATTGCAGGGAATTCGGAAGGCCTGTGGGAGGGGGTGATCTTTGGTCATTTTTTTTTTGCGGTGCCATCTATTGGGCGCCTGAAGAGTCGACTTTTTTCATGTAACGCCATCTGGTGTTCGAGTTACACCGGTCCCATTGAGCTGATACCCCACTGGTGCAGTCGCTTGATAACGATTGCAGAAGTAGCAATCGAAACGTTGTGTATATGTTTGTATTTTTTGAATAAATTTACAATAACAAATATCAATATGTGGTTTAATTTACTAGCTAAAATTGTTTGTTTGTATATATGTAAATGGGTTCTCAAAAACCGATCTAACGATTTTTTTTGAAATTCACATCAGAAATAGTATTTATAAAGAAAAAATGAGTTTTATTGATCACATCTCTGGAAAAATTCATCTTCATTAGTTTTTTTTTTAATTTAAATGTATATATGTGACGTCACAGCCACCGCCTGTGAGATTTATATCTATTCTTAAAATAAAATTAAAAATATTTATATTATATTCATATTTGATTTTTTTTATTTCATTAATAGATAGTACCGGGACCCCGAGCCTCGGCTCGGTACTTAAGTTAAAAAAAATGATTCATTATTATTGAATTTGGCTGGTAATATTAATACCTGAGACACCGAGCTATTGCTCGACCCTTTAAAAAATATTGATATACAATTTTTTAATAAAATCTCATATCAAAAAAGAAAATTTATTAAAAATTAAAAATAAAAAAATATAAACAAAAAGTTTAATGTATGGATATATGTGTTCATGCAATGAAAACAGATATCGGTATAACAAATATTTTTAATTTTATTTAATAATTATAATATAAATAATAAGATATAAGAAGCGGTGGCTTGATTGAATAAATGTGTTAAAATTTAAACAAATTCAAATATTCTTTTATATACAATTGTAATAATAAATAATAATGATTTGATAAAGGATATAACTTTAATTTGGGCGCCAAGATAATAAGGGTTGATAAAAATAAACTTTCACAAAATATTTTTATATTGTTAACGGGTTTAATAGAAAGAAAGAAAACAAAAATAAAGATAAATTTACCAAATATTTCAGAACATAGAACATATAAACATAAATTTAAGGATTGAGTACCATGCCCTATCTCATCAGCTCAATGGTTTCACAACGACTCCAACGACTGTCTATCATAGCGAGCCAAGGGCTGCTAAGATCTTTAGGGGAATCCCTTTTAGTTTGGGCGGGCTCCATCTGAGCAGCACCTCCTGGGAGCCAATTCCAGTGGATGAGTTCACCAGGTTTAAATATAATTACAAATAAAATAAATGGTCCGCCCGTTACACACACATATTATATACAATTTAATATTATTTTATATATATTTATATTATTGAATATATGTGTTAAAATTTAAACAAATTCAATTTTAAGAATATATATATATATATATATATATATATATATATATATTAAAGAAAGAAATTGTTTTTAAAATATCCTAAATAATATGTAACAATTTTCAAGATAGAAATTTATTACAATATTACTATTATTAAATGTTGCATCATTGCATCAATCTGATTAAAATGAATGGAACTTCGGGTACTCAATAATAATAAATAAATAATATTAATAAATATTAAATGATATTTTAGTGAAGAAATATTAAAAATTATAAAACTATCTAAAACTTAATTAATAAAATAAAATAAAAGAACAATGAATAAATAAATATAAAATAGTAATTTATTAAAAAATAATAGATTAAAAAAAAAAAAATAATAATTTTCCGCCGGTTTCGATCCTGCGAAGTTGGCTCGTCAAAACTGTCACTCTAACTGATAGACTAATATATATTTAGATAATGAAATTGACATTTTTTACTCTCTTAGCAAGACGTATGTTTTGTTGTATTTGTTTTTGTTTTTTTGAGAGATATTAATAAATATATATATATATTTTATTAAAAATAAATATTTTTAATTTTATTTCGAAATTAAATAATAAATTTTAAAATATTTTAAATAAAAAAAAAATATTAATACAATTTCAGTTAAAAAATAAAAATGGATGCCAAATTTGACGTTTTCCATATATAATTTTAAATTAAGAAATAAATAATGAAAATGTATTTTTCAAGAGATGTGATCAATAAAACTCAATTTTTCTTTATAAATACTATATCTAGTGTGAATTTGAAAAAAATCGTTAGAGCGGTTTTTGAGAACCAATGGCTATATATAGAAATATAGATATATATATATATATATACAATTTTAGCTAGCATAATAAGATAAGATACATACATTTAAATTATTTGAAATTGTTTCACAACGTTTAGAAGATTTATCTTTATTCGATTCGATATATAAGAGAAATAAATGACGTCATCAATTTATTATTAAGATAAGATACATATATTGTGAGAATTAGATAAATAATGAAGAGAGCAAAAAATATTTAAAAATAGATATTTATTTAAATGAAATAAAATTATTTAATTTACAAAATGAAAATGTCTACAATAATGTCTAAACATTTTTTCTTTATAATTTTACATTATAATTACACTAATTACAGTAGTTATAATATATGGGGAATTTTCAACTTTGGCCGCCGATTTGACCATGTTCCCAAACGAATTTTAAAAAACCAAGACTACTTTACATTTACACATTTTAAGCTCTAATCGAATCCAAAATCAAAATTTAAAAAATCGAAAAACAGACACACAGATATATAGATTTTATAAACGAACATTTATACAATTTATTTTAATTAATTTGAAACATTTTAGGAAACAAATTTTTAATGGGTGATTTTTAGAAATCCCATTTAAAAATTATAATAAATAATTAAAAAATTGTAAAATTTTTAAAGTATATAAATATAAATTGTATAAATTGGTTAAAGAGTCGAGCGATAGTTCGGTGTTTCAGGTATATATTTTATATCAACAGGCCTACTTTTCTGTTTGTATGTTATTATTTGAATGGCGATTCGGTGAATAAGGTATTAATATTACCAGCCATACCCGATAATAAAGAATCATATTTTAATTTTTATATAACCAAGAAATCATTTTTTCACTTAAAATATAGTTGTAAAGCCCAAATCTCCGATCCATATAACATCATCGACTGGACCTCTACCATAAGGAGTCTTCTGTTGCTCTGACTAGGGCCACCGGTATTTGCCATTAGTCTCGAAAAAATAATAATATTGAATTGTATAATTTTAAAAATTAGAATATTTGAATTTGTTTAAATTTTAACACATGTAATCAATCATATGCATAAAGAATAGAAAATTTTGAAAATCAACTTGGTATTAAAAAAAATTACTGATATATAAAATATATAGACTAATTGAAACTTTCTCTCCCTCTATTTTAAATTTTAAAAAACGGAGTGTTAAGAAATTAAGATGCCTTATGCAGCATGGATGGGTAAATGAATTGGGCTTCCTAACTCCTGAGAAATTCCCATTAAAAATATTTTTAATATTTTAGTTTTTTAAATCAAACTATTATTTTTTACTTCAATATTATTAAATTTACAATTAACATAAATGACTAATAAAACATACTCCTTAAACGTATGTATTAATGTACAAAAAAGACAGAAAAGTAGGCCTGTTGATATAAAATATATATATTTTCGTAAATTTGATTTATTTATATGTATATGTCGTCGTTTCATAACCTATAATTGTAAATAAAAAAGAAACTTTATAAAAATCACATTTAAATTGTCATTTACTAATTCATTCAGGTAAAAAGTTTTTTGAAATGAAATTATTGTAAAATTAATAATATTTAACATTTATTAATACATACCTGGTTTACTGAGCCACCGCTCGGTCAATAAAAAAAATGATTCCTTATTATCGGGTTTGTCTAGTAATATTAATGATTCACCGAATCGCCATTCAAATAATTCTAAAGAACATAAATAAAAAAAATTAGTCATAAAACATACACCTCTTAAACGTACGTATTAATGCACTGGAAGACTGAAAAGAATGGCCTTAAAAAATTATTTATTTAGAGATAAAACTAACATTTCAGCTATGCTGCTATTGTTTTTCTTAGATTATACCTGATACATTATTAGATCAATCCTGGTTCACCCAGCCGCAACACGATCATTAAAAAAAATGATTATATTATCGGGTTTGGCTGGTAATACTAATAACTGGTTCACCGAGTCACCGTTCAAATAATTTAAAAGAACATAAATGACTAATAAAACATATACTCCTTAAACGTATGTATTAATGTACAAAAAAAGACAGAAAAGTAGGCCTGTTGATATAAAATATATATATTTTCGTAAATTTGATTTATTTATATGTATATGTCGTCGTTTTATGACCTCTAGAATCCAAAAGTGACTTTAGAATTTTTCATATCTCTCTGGAAATGTTGACGTTATAGGCTCAAAATTGGCTGAACCGATTTAGATGAAATTACATCACAATATTCTTGCATATCTCAGAAATTAATTTTTTAAAATTTGATATCTACATGTTGTCATTCAGCAGAGCAAAGAATACAACACAAAGAGAGAATGTTTATAATATTTAAATTTATACTTTATTTTTCTAATATTGACCTTTTTAACTTATATAATAGACTTAAAACATTGGTACTATTATTACCTCTTTTAAATTTTAAGATTATATGAATAAATAATTTTAATTTTGATCTCATAATTGGATTTTCAAGTAAGATTTTAATATGCGTGGACAATGTATGAAGGGGCACTTGAAGAAATGTGGATGTTGCGGCCAAGAAAGTAGAGCCACAAAGATAGATAGATAGATAAAACATATACAATTATAATATATAATTAATTTACTGATTAAATTAAAATATATTTTAAATTTCCAATCAAATATAGCAGGGATGGGCAAACTTTTTTAGGATGCGGTCTACTTCTAATTTTTTTACAATAAGTCGGTCCACCAGATATTTATTAAAATAATAATAATAAACAATGGTATAAATGTACATAGGTAACTAAAAAAATAGAATAAGAAAGGAACTTAGGTATATATTTTCAAACAAAATTTAAAGATTATAAAAGTATAAAAATATCAAGTTCATAAGAAATATTGATTCGAATTATTATTTAAGATAAAGTCATGTGAAATTGTCCGCATTAGAAGATTTACACTGCATATCCTCTGCTAATTTAGTAAATCTTGGTATATAATTACTAACTGCAAGTCTTGTACTGCATTCGAGGTGATTGTCTGTAAGACGGGAGCGATATTTTGATTTAATTATATTCATAGTAGAAAATGCAGATTCACATAGGTAGGTAGAGCCAAAGAACGATGTTAAATTTAATGCGAGACCTTTTAAATTAGGATACTTAACTTCGTCCATTAAATTCCAAAAATATTTGTAGGATCTGAATTATGTGCTTTTAAAATTATGTCATTTTGAAGAAGAACTTCATCTTCCTCAAAAGTTATAGAAAACAATTCGTTTATATTTTTGGTTATTTCTTCCCCGAGTAATGAAATTTTTTATATGCTAAGGAGTAGTTTAAGTAAAAAAGGCAATGAGTAAAGGCGATCACTTTAAAATTACTCGGCGGTCCACCAGACGATCGCGATCGACTTAATGCCCATCTCTGAAATATAGGATACAGATGGCAGAAACCCCCCCCCCCCCCCGTCTAGATGTGAAGATCGTCCAAGGCGGACTGAACAGCTAGTATATAATATTTTGTATTTACGGAGTCGCTGTATGACGAAATTTATGAAGTCATTTAATTCTCCTATATCGAATAAAGATAAATCTTCTAAACGTTGTGAAACTATTTCAAATAATTTAAATATATCTATTAATGCAAAAAAAAAAATATGGATATAACATAAATATTGTTAATTTTATTTTATTTTAATAATATGAGATAAGACATAGGTTCTTAAACTTATGTACTCCACTCCCACCCCTAACACTCGACCCCTGTGCGACGTTTTAATTACCAACAGAGACCATCTCTTTCTCTATCATATATATATATATTCGTTTTGAAGGACCACAGTTAGTATATATGAAACAGGAAAGAGAGGATTATAAAAAAAACCTATCGAAATGATAGGGTCTTTACCACTCATCATCATCAGCAGTTAAAGTGATTCGAAAGAAATCAAAAGCCTTTAATCAGTGAGTGAGAATCAATCAAAACTTAACAAAGGAGAAATAAATTATTAAGAAATTTGATAAAATAAAGTTAATAGAATTTAAAAAGGATTTTAAAAAAATTAAGTATAAGCATTCATTGAAATATGTTTTATTTATTACTCAAAATTAAATTTAAAACAAAATAAAAATAATAATTAAAAAATATTAATTAATTAAATTTAGCTTTATATAAGTCTAGCCCATAGGTTCTTAAACTTATGTACTCCACGGACCCCCACTTGAAAAAATTTTTTTTGACGGACCCCCATCACAACTTTAGGTACTTTACGTCATTTTATTAATTAATTTCTGGCTTACGATCTCATAAGGACAAGGATATATGATGAATATTTCTAACAGTGATTGGTGAATAACGATTTTTTTGCATATTGTAGAACACATTTTATTAGAAATTATAATATTGAAGAAAGAAAATACAAACATTGTCATAGCAACAAATCTCACAAATTATAATGGGTACTTACATTAAATTCATATAAATATTTTATAATTTTTTTCAGAAAATATTAAATAAGAAATATTTTAAAAAATAACTGCATCTATCTCATTAAATATAACTTACATATTTAATGAGATGTATGCAGTTGTTTTCTTGAAACAAGAATCTCAATATCTGGCTTAATATTGGAAACTTTTAATCTAAGATCCGGCTCTACATTTAATTTGTTTCTATATTTAGACTTAATATAAAATAGTACCGAAAAAGCTTGTTCGCATAAATATGTTGTGCAGAATGGAATCAAGTGTTGAAGTGCTTTATTTGCAAGCGCAGGATAATCTGACCTGAGAAGTAACCAAAAGTTGCTCAATTCAGTTTTGTTAAATTTTAGTTTATAAGTTGTATCACATGATAATTCCACGAGAATATCTTGTTCAGGTGCAGATAAATGTTTAGCATTTGTAATTTCCATATTAAATGGATCTCTGATCCAGTTATTGCAAGGATCAGGAGTAGAAAAATACTTCCTGAAGTTGCTTTTCAAAGTAATTAAATGTTCAACAAATAATTGACGCGTTTGATTAAGCAATTTTTCACTGGAGCTTTCTATGAAATCATTGAGAGTTGGAAAAGACTCATATACACCGTTCTGGATGCGTTTCGACCACAAGTCGATTTTTTTAATCATTGCTTCTATTTTATCTTCAACTTTAAATATATTTACAACAGTACCTTGCAGGCTCAAATTAAGTTCGTTCAATTTTGTAAAAATATCAGTCAAGTAAGCCACCTTAGTTAACCAGATAAAATCATTGAAACATTCGGTCAGTTCAAAATGCGCATCTATTAAAAACAATCGTATTTCATCTCGAAGCTCAAAAAGGCGAATGAGTACTTTCCCGCGGGACAACCAACGTACATCTGTATGTAATAATAAATGTGTATGTTGACTACCCATTTCCTCACACAAAATTTTAAAAACTCTGGAATTAAGTGGACGAGCCTTAATGAAATTGACAATTTTAACTACTTCGTCTAATGTTCTTTTCAAATCTGGTGACATATTTTTGGCTGCTAATGATTCTCTGTGAATGCAGCAATGATTCCAAACAACCTGAGGCGCAACATTTTTAATAAGAGCAATCAATCCAGTTCTTGTACCTGACATTGCACGAGCACCATCAGTGCAAATTCCAACACATTTTGGCCACTCTATTTCATTTTCGGTTATAAAATTATTCAAACTGTTAAATATGTCATTAGCTGTCGTTCGTGAAGGTAGTGAATCACAAAACAATACATCTTCTTGTATTTGATTTTCAAACTCATATCTAATGAAAGCTAACAAATTGGCATTATTAGTGACATCAGTACTTTCATCCAATTGTAATGAGTAATAGTGACTTTTGCGCACTCTCGATATTAATTCTTCTTTTATATTACATGACATGTCTTCAATCCTATTCTTAACCGTATCATTTGATAATGAAATCAAATTTATATCGTTTGCTGCTTTAGTTCCTAACATTATATTTGTAATTACTTTTGTAGCAGGAAGAATTAATTGCTCTGCTATATTATGCGGCTTTCCTGCTTTAGCAATAAGTAGAGCTACTTCATATGATGCCATTACTGCTTTCTTACTCATACCACCAGATCCCGTCTTTACCATCAATTTCTGACTTGAATTAAGTTCTTCTTTTTTCATTTTAAAAAATTCGATAGACTTACTAACATGCTCGCTGTGCTTTGTTTGTAAATGACGTCTGAGATTAGCAGGTTTCATACTTTCATTGGATAAACTTTCCTGACATAGAACGCAGACTGGTCTTTCCACATCATTGTTGCAAATATAAGTAAATCCAAATGATAAATAATCATCCGAATATTTTCTAGTTTTGCGTTTCTTGGTAGAGTTTGCTGTTGATGCCTCATCATCTGATTCTTTCCGTTTCTGTGTTGAACCAGTTTGTAGCCAACGATCCATTTTATGGAGTAATTTATTAACATTGAACTACAATAATATAAATATAATATAAATATAATATAAATATAACGAATTATTATTTACTAGCTATGTTTTAATATGATTTTAAATGAATGTTTTAATATCATTTTAAATGAATGTTTTAAATCATTTTAATAAATGTTTTAAATAATTTTAAATAAATGATTTAATATCATTTTAAATGAATATTAATTTATATAATAAATATATTTCGTAATTTGATTCTAAAATATTATTAATTTCGTAATTTGATTCTAAAATATTATTAATTTCGTAATTTGATTCTAAAATATTATTAAAATAAATATTTTTTATTCATAAAACTAACTTATACTTACTCTCAAAAACAGCCTTTCTGGGAAATTGCAAAATGTGTTTAGTGTTTTTATAAAATAATGATCATGCAAATTACACTAAAAATTAAAAAAAATTATTAGCTATAATAAACTATTATTAGCTATAATTTAATTATAATTAATTAAATTAATAAAAATAATTTAAAGATACAACTCGTTGAGAAATGAACTTATAATTAACATTAATAAAAATAATTTAAAGATACAACTCGTTGAGAAATGAACTTATAATTAACATTTGCTTTAAAACTGTTTAAAACCCCAGAGTGGACGCTGACAATTTGGGTTTTTCCGGGTAAGACTGTCCCCTCCCCTGGTTTTCCCCAATAACAAAGTGAAAGAAAATTCCCTTATATGCCTCCCCTTCCGAGCCCCTAAGAGGGGTTATTTTAAAGGAACAATCGAAAAATGATTTTAAATGAATGAATGGATGAAAATTCAAATTTTATATATAGTTTTTTATATATGTTTATTTATTCACAAAAAATTAATTGACATAGTTATCAATTTAATAAAATAAAATAGTATTATTAATAGTATTAAATTATAGCCGTAATTCTCTAGGAGGATATAGTTAAACAATGAACTTTAAATATTTATATATGTATATATTTTTACGATGATTTTTTTCCGAGGACCGCGGACCCCCAGTAAAGGCTTCGCGGACCCCCAGGGGTCCGCGGACCACAGTTTAAGAACCACTGAGATAAGATATAAGGAAGCCGTGGCTGTGACGTCATTTGTGACACATATACATTTAAATTAAGAAAAAACTAATGAAAATGATTTTTCCCAGAGATGTGATCAATAAAACTCGATTTTTCTTTATAAATACTATCTATGGTGAGAATTTCAAAAAAATCGTTAGAGCGGTTTCTGAGAACCATTTACATAGATAGATAGATAGAAATAATTTTAGCTAGCATCATAAAATAAGATTATATTATCCAATAATAACATTTACTTAACATAAATACATAAAACCAATTATAGAAGATTAATAATTTCTTTTCGTTTTATTCATATTTGCAAATTTTCGAATAACATCATCTTTCCTAGTTCTCTTGTTATATTAAATAAATTTATCAAATTAAAATTGCACTAAAAAGAATAAAATAATATAAATATAAAAAAAAAATTGTATAAAATATTTTTCTCATAGACTTAAAAGAATAAAATAATTTTTCTATAAGCCTGACAAATTTATGGATGAATTGCTTCATATTCAACTAAAAACGTTGGGCGCTTTTAGTTTTCATTTGATTTCTATGCAATTAACTTCCTTTATAGAGCTATAATTTATATACATGTATATACACACTAAAATACTTCATTAACAAGTAACACTATTTCTTCTAATATAATCAACCGTGTTTGATTTGATTGATAATATGTAAATTAAATAAAAATTCTTTTAAATTTGATTATATTTTTTGATATAAGTATATTATAGTGAAAAATAATAAATGATTAATTTCTTAGCTCTTAATCTATCCATTTTATTGCATAATAAAAAAATTTGTCAGTATGTGTTTAATAAAATTTTTATTATTACAAAAATTTGACTTGATTTTTCATATAAATAAATAAAACTAAATGCACCCAACGTTTTTCGTTGTATATGAAGAAATTTGTCAAGCTTATAGAAAAATTATTTTATTCTTTTTAGTCCATGAGAATAACGTTATTTTATAAAAAATTTTTTATATTTATATTATTCTATATTTTTTTGCATTGATCCACTCGAGCCTTTGGAGCATTTGTCATATTATGTGGGACCTATTTATTTCTTAATTATTAGACCAGAAATATAAATTGCAACTCTTGTATTAGATTAATCAATGACTATCAATTTAATAATTAATTAATATTGAATTTCGTAAATAAAACTTAAACATATTTAATTTTAAATAAAACATATAGATGTATCTATTAAGTGTTAAAGTTTTATTAATTTTAATAGTAGTAAATATTATTTGTCTAAAATATATTAATAAAAAAAAAATAAATAAAAAATCTTTCTTTTAATGGGAAAAAGTAGAGTGAGATTATCCTAGAAAACAAAGAAAAGTCAACATACATGAAGAAAATTGTAATTTTCCAAAAAACAAAAACAAAAATGCAATTGAATTTCTGTATGACATTTAAATTTTTAATAATTATATAAGTGTAATTTAAAATATATTTTAATTTTTTATTTTTTAGAAAAAGTATCAAAGTTTTTTTAGAACCAAGCAGTGTATTTTTAATTTATCAAATTTAATTTTTATTGTTTATACATTAAGAGGTAACTCCTTATTTAAAAATTAATTATTATTTGCATATTTGTATTATTTGTATAAATATTATATATATGTATAAATCCAATATGAAAAATTTATATACAATATCTCTTATGAAGTAGTAAATTATATAATTACTACAATTATTTTATTAGTATTTCCTAATGTATAAGTTTTTTTATTCCATATTAATAACTTAACACCTAATAAATTTTAGATCAAAGTTATTAACCTTTTTTTATATACCAAAATTATTTACTCTTAAAAAATTTTTATATAGAATAAATAAAATAGCAACTTTCATTTTTTTTAACTAGATATAAATATAAGTTTTAATATATAAAACAAGAGTCGAGATTTAATTAATTTATTACTCCAGATAATAAAAATAAATAAATTAAAAAAAAATAAAAAAAATATTTTAATTGATGATGTACTAAAATGTATTTATCTGTCTTCGATAGATACGATGGTTATTCGGGAAGTAAGGTATGTTTTCTTATAAAACATAATAACGGATTGTTTTCAAAAAACTATTTTTATTTTATTTCTTTCTTGTTTCTTTATTTATATATATACTATATATTCCATGTTTGTTTCAAAATCATCGCTATTGCCCGATAACAGCGCCTCCAGAGAGTTTACATTTTTCTGTTACTGTACAAAAATCACAATCGGCTCCAAGTTTAAACACTAAATCTGTTATTTTGAACGACAACAGATTAATCACTCCGGAATACTGATTAAAGCCAGTAGCATATTTGACTTAAGAATATAAACAATTTGTAAAATTGTATGTCCAACATGGAAACTATGTATATAGTATATAAATAAACATGTACCCAAAATAAATAGAAGTTTTTTGTAAAGTTAAGTTTTTTGCTTCATCATACCTTACTTTTCGAAAAACATTTTTTATATATTCACGATAAAATCAACTTTTTCAATTATTTGTATTTAAAAGTGAATGTTAATTAAGATTTGTTTTTTATTTTAAATGTTATACAGATGTTACATCCATTGGTGTAACTGGAAGAACTCCAACGCCGGCTGTGGGCGTTGTAACAACATTTGTTACAACGGTGCCATTATTATTTCCTTGAATTATATTTGTAGGTGTTATACCAATTGTTTCTACATTTAAATGAGTAATAAATCTTAAACGCATTTGTAAAGCCGGACGGAGTCTTCTTATAATTGCTTGCAATTCATTTTTTTTCATATCACCAACAAACATATACTTTATATGATATAAGAGATCACAAATGGGGTCCATATAATTTAAATGAGTTTGAGCTTTATCAACTTGCTCTAATAGTTCATAAATTTGTTGTGTTAATTCCATTATACACCGTGGTCTATCTGTATTGAAACGTTGTAAGAATGGACCAACTAAATGACATACGAATAATAATTGTTCTTCACTTTGTACAACGGGCCGAACTTTTTCATTAATAAATCTAAAACAAAAATATTAATGATTATATTAAAATGATAGAGAAAAAAGATTGAAATTATAATGAAAATGATAATATATAAATATTTTATATAATTAAAAGTAAAAATAAATTAAATTAATACTTACTGTGGTACAGTTGCAAGTTGTCCTACGCCTGCATGATGCCACATGGAATGTACGAGTGCTAACGTATATGAAAATTTATTTTCGAGTAATGATTCATGACTTCTTGAAAATTTAAATAATTGAAAAGGGGTATTTTTATATGGCCACAAAGTCATTTTTGGACAAGTTAGCACTTCAACAATACGTTCATGAACGACGCTCCTGAAATATTAATTTTAAAATTAAATAAGCTGGAGTGTCTCCACTCGATTATCTCGCAATTTGAATTGGATTAAATAACATAATATATTATATTTAAATTAAATTTAATTAATTATAAATTAAAATTAATAAATAATATTGATTAAACCAGCACGTGTTTGACTCATTGATGATGGGACCACTTCACGTGCTGGCGCGTGAGATTTGCAGTGTTAAAAAATTAATTCTGGTACTTTCAGCGATTCAATCAAGCTGAAATTCTATATATAGCAGTTTTATACAGTTTAAAATCATGTGAAAAATTATCAAACATATATCTTTATTTTTACGGTCACTTTAGAGGAAAAAAAAATCAAAGCGTTGTAGGTAATGACCCTCTTTCGGTTGAGCTACATTTCTCAAAAGTTGATAGAAAACTACAAATTTTGAATAATGCCCATGTACGAAATTTCATGATTCTAGCTCAAACTGTTTTCACGTAATCTTGTCTACATATATATATATACACACACACAAAGACATTTTTCTCAACCTTAGTGAAAATGATTCAGGAACCTTCAAAACATAAAAAAATCAAAATCTCAACATCGAAAAATTTTGGCGAGATAGTAAACATTACCAAATAAACATATAAGTATATCTTATATATAAAATTCTCGTGTCACAAAACTTTGAAAGAATACTCCTCCGAAACGGCTGGACCGATTCTTATGAAATTTTTTATGCATATTCAGTAGGTCTCAGGGCATGTCAGACTTCTTTTATTAAACCGCTAATTGGGCGCTATTAGGGGGTGCTAATTAATTAAAAATAGTTTAGTTACCATACTAGATCATAGAGGGGCTGGTGGCGAAAATTTGACATATATATTAGTCCTAATTCGAGACTTGAAAACGAGAATGGTGCGTAGTCAAGTCAGCAAGGGTGTCATCTTATGACTTGCACCCTCAGTTCGAAACTCGCAAAGGCACATATTTTTTTTAAGTATTATATATTTTACAAATTTAATAATTTTTATTATTTTAATATTTTATTAAATTAATAGTTATGTCAATTAATTTTTTGTGCATAAATAAACATATATAAAAAACTATATGATTAATTGAAATATTGTAAATATTAGAAAAATAAAAATAAAAATATAAATATTAAAAACATCTTTTTTATTGTATTCTTTGCGCTACTAAATGACAACATGTTTATATCAAATTTTTAAAAATTAATTTCTTAGGTTATTAATTAGATATTATTAAAATTTATAGTCTATGAACAGAAATGAAAAATTCTAAAGTCACTTTTGGATTCTAGAGGACATGAAACGCGAATATACGCAAAAAAATTTAAATTCTGAGCAATGTGTAGATAAAATTTTTTATATATATATTGATATTTACAATATCTCAATTGATCTTATTGGTCTTTTAAACTTTGAAAACATTCACATTAAGGTTATAATTTAATACTATTAATTTTTAAGATTATGTGAGTAAATCATTTTAATTAAGAAAATTTGATCTCATAATTAGATTTTCACGTAAGATTTTAAAAAAAATTAATAACATTTAAAGTAGCATAAAAAATTAATCGAAGCAGGAAAAGTGATGGAGTTTGAAATTAATAGTGATAAGACAAAATAATTAGTATCAGAGAGAATAATATTTGCAAAGAATTTAAATCGAGGTTGCAATCGGGAAATTATTATCAAAGGGGATCAAAATTATTAAATTATTAATTGTATTATATGGGTGGGAGGCATGGTCTATAACCCTGGGAGATGAGAGTAGATTCAGAGTATTTGAGAATAGGATTCTTCCCAGCATTTATGGTCCAAAGAAAGATGAGGACACCGGGGAATAGCGGAGACTGCATAACAAGGAATTGCATGACCTCTATGCATCTCTAGATATAGTTAGGGTTATAAAAGCGAGAAGGCTGGGATCGGCAGGGCACATGGCTAGAATGGGAGAGGAAAAATATATTAGTGGGGAGTTCGATTGGAAAACGTCCGTTTGGAAGACCAATTGTGAACATGGTGGACAATGTAGGAAGGAACGTGAGAGAGATGGGACAGGGTAGGAGTTAGATGGTTATAGCCAGAATAGGGACACTCGGGGGTGTACAGGGGGCGGAGCCCCCGTCTAGGTGTGGAGAGCGCCGAAGGCGCTCGGAGCAGCTAGTATATATATATAATTATTTCTTAGAAATATTGGAATAGGATTGATGAGGAAATATGCTTCTATTTCCCACATTAACTCATCAATTTTTTTCCGAAAATAAATTCCCATTTAGAATAATTGTAATTCAAATGCCATGCCATTCCATCATTTTCTATTGTAATTATTCTTTAATTTGATTTATAATATAATTTTTAAATGTTTTTATTTTTCTATTATAGGTATACGTTATAAATTATATAAAAATAATAAAGTTATACCAATAAGATTCAGGAAGTGCAGCCATGACAAGTCCAACAGAGTTGATCCAAAGGTGTATTTGATTCGAGGGAATGACAGTATATCCTTTAGTGACGACATCCAGAAGACTGTTACCAACCATAATTGGTGTAACAGGTACAGCCATTAATTCAACACAAGTGACATAAAGGGCATGTGCAGCTGGATTCGGAAATTCATTAAACCTAAAAAATTTTAAATTGAATTTAAAATTTTTAAAAAAATGAATTATTTATATATTATATGGTTGATAAAAGGAAACAAGTAGATAAAACAAAACCATGAAATAAGTTATTTTATCATTTAAAAAAAAAATGATGTGGAGGAAATGGGCAAACAGTAGGGTTTAGTTTAGAAAAATCAACTTATCCACTTTTTAAATGGTGACCATCAATTTTAATAATATATTTTATTAATATATTTATTAATAATGAATTAAATAATATTTTTTAAAGTATAAGTTATATATGCAATAAATGCCGAATTCTTAAGCAATTTTATTTCCCAATATACAAAATAAACGATATGAATATTTGTAGAAAAAATTTAATAATTTTTTAATTTTTTTTTTTAAATAAATTTAATTTCAAATTCAATTTTCCAATTTCGTATATTTGTTCATATTTGGTATTATTTCCCATAAGACAATATAGATCAGCATTTATTATTACCGACCGACGATAGTAAGGGAGGTATTGTTTTCACACCAAATTTCACATGTGGAGATTTTCACATAGAAAAAAGTATTTTTAGCATGATGTCTGTCCGTCCGTCCGTATAGATGTGTACAGCCTGAACGGCTCAACCGATTTTGATGAAATTTGGTATATTTACTTAATGCATCAGTGGGATGAATTGATCAACTTTTGGTGCAAATCCGAAAACCGGAAGTAGGAATATTAGCGATCGACGATAGGAATGGAAGGGTTATTTTCACACCAAATTTCACATGAGATTTTTTTATATATCACCACGAATCATACACTTTGTATTGGTTTTATCCTCGAGAAAAATCATATTTATTAGTTTTTTGTTGATTTAAAATTATATGATGTCATCCAGCCATTCATGACGTCATAGCCTGGTCTTGCATATATATTATAAATAAAATAAAATTAAACATGTTTATATTTATTATTTATGTATCCATATCTGTTTTTTATTACATTAATATATATATTAAAATTATTTGAAATTGTTTCTGTAGCTGGAAATTAATTTACTTCAAACCGTCGGTCGGTTCGGACCTGGCCACAGGTCAACTTATTTTGTTTAATTATGAAATTTGTTTAAAATTTCTGAAAAAATCAATACCTCCAATCAGTTGTTGGTGGGAAATGAGCTTTGCCAGACATAGTGTCAACAATTCGTCGAATAAGTCGTACATAATAATCAGGATCCGGCACCCAATTTGCTTCATCCACTTGCATCATATATGCTTGATAAGGTTCAGAAAGTGCCCAGCCACCTGGTCGAATATCTTGTAATGAACCCAACACAGCTGATACTAAACGACGTTTTAATGGTGGTCGATCCCTTAAACATAAATAAAACAAATTAAAAATCAAATATTTATAATTATATATGTATAATAATTATTATAATTATTATATATATTTATATATTCACCTCAATTTACGATCATAATAATGCAATGTATTGTAGAGATATGTAACTGGCCTATCATGAAATTTATATAAACATCCCAAATGTTCTAAAAGAGTCTCCAATGATTTTGTTACTGGCGGTAATTCCAGATAGCGATGAATAACAATATCAAAAACGGGTAAAAATCTTAAACATACATTGCCAAAATAAACAGGCAATGCATGACTTCCTCCAGATTCTAAAATACCTTCTGGTGCAAATTTTTCAGGATATTTTCTATGAAATGCAAGATGTTTTTCATGCCAATTACTCTGTTTCCAATGTTCAGGTGAATTCTCTTTGACGAATTCTTGAACACGATTACGAAATTCAGGCGCTTTTAATAATAATAATTGTATAATAAAAAAGCATACTTGTGCCTCGCTACCCTCTTGTGTTCTTAATGCTAGACAAAGTACTAAACGATCAATTGTCACAATATTATATTTCCATATCATATCATTAATTGCATCCACACATTTATTAACATGTTGCCCACCGCCACTGTTTGCAAATTCATGTACTAAATAATCACAAAATTTCCTTAAATGGGCGGAGAGTGCCCTAGCGCCTATTCTTTCTAAAATTTTATAAGCAACTGGTAAGATACGATCAGTGTCAAGAATATTTTTCCATAAAACACAAAGAAAGAGTGGTGGTGTTCCTGAAACACTGAAATGTGTGATAAGGTCATTTTCCGTATTCATTGATGTCCAATTTCGGTATTCTTCTTCGACAGCTTTTTTTAATTGTTGTTTATTTTCTTTAACCACTGTATTATGCATAAAAAATTCATTTAACACAGGCGGGAATGATTGTAATGTATGATTAGCCCAAGTATGTGGTGTATTTTGTACAATTGTTGTGAGAAGATCTTTACACCATGTCCCAGAGAGAGCTTCAAATCCAGTGCCTGTTACATGCATGGAACGCGCTAAAGTAAGCACGAGGGCACGATTTAATTCTTCCGATTCAGCAGACACCAAAGTTTTCGGTTCAGATAAGAAACGAGAAAGTTGCGGTTGAACTTCAGCACTTCCTAAACCTAATAAAAATATAAAATATTAAAAATTATTATCTAATCAAATTTTTATTTATTGAAAATTAATAATCTAATGGAAGGATAAAGATACTTTCTATATTTATTATTTATATATATATATAAATATTTAATAAATCATTTGTTTCTATTTTTTTCTTTCATATTTTCTAGTTTATTAATTATTTTTGATTAATATAACCAGATCATCGAACTTCAAAAATTATAAAAATTAACATTACTTTTATTAGTAAGATCAGTCCAATGTTTAATAAAAGTCTTAATAATCAATTACCTGTAATAAGTCGAAGTGCAGTTGATTCTACACAAAGATGTAATTGAGTTTGATTAGTTTGAGGTACTGCAGCCAGGGAATGTAAATGAGATAACAATTGTACTCTGAAAATGTTAATTTTTTTTTTAAGAAAGATTTATTTATTTGTTTATTTTTTTAATAAAATATTACCTGTAATGTGGTTGAATATGATGCATTCGATATGAGAACATTTCCAAAAGTGTATAAAGAATTCCCCATGCATGTGATTTGAAAACATTCGGTAATAACTGTGATATGAATCCTTTAATACCTAAGGATTCAATTTCTGTATAGACTAGTAATCGGGAATACGTTTCAACCAATGCTGGCGCTAATGCTAGATTTGATTTAGATTGGGCTAATTTAATTACATGTGTTACAATGGAATGAATTAAAGACATTTTACTATGAACAGTTAAAGAATCAAGGACAGACATAGAAAGAGGTGTGGTCGGGCCTGAAGCAAGGGCAGCATTATTAGAGCCACCAGTACCGCCAGCACCTCCACTCCCGCTTACTGTCCCCGTAGGACCAGCACCACCTGGACCGCCCACTGAACCGGCCCCACCTGCTCCAGACTTTTGTGGTCCCAGAATAGTATCAACCTGATGAAAAACAATATATAGTTCAATTCAGATTTTGAAAGATATTTTTAAGAGTATTATTTTTCTAATATATTTGAGGAGAATACCAATAATGATACATGATTTTATATTATAAATTGTGAAATAGTTATCTAAATGTAAATGATGTTATAATAATAGTAAGTAGTAATAATAGTAAAAAGATCTATATATAAAAAATGTCTTAAAGTCTTAAGAAAACAAAATAAAAATACTATATATAAAGACAAAATAATAGAAATAAATTCATGAAAACATTGATATATATATATATATATAAAATTTATATATGGTATTTTAAAATAGTTTCTATATTTTTAATATCTTTTATATGTTTAAAATAGTATTAGAAATGTTTCAATTATGAAAAAATAATATTTTGATATTTAGTTTTCCTTTACAAATAATTTAAGTAAGACTTGAAAAAAAATACGAAATGTTCTAAATATTTCAAAAAACGGGACAGATATCAAAAAGGACAGTTAGGAGGACACTTACAAAAGAAGGACAGAGTTTACAAATGGGGGACTGTCCTCCCTAATAATGTTGAAAAAATATTGAATTTTAGTTTGTCTAATCTTCTAAATTCTACCAATAATACTAATTTAATCTACTTAATATATCTTAATAAAAAATTAAATATACCTATATATATTATATATATATATATATATATAATATATAAAATAATAAATAGGGTAAAGTATACAGTCGTTGGCCCCGAGGCAGTCATTGGCCCCCTATCACTAAAATCTCTTATTATTTAAGAGATTTTTATTTTAAAAATTGCGCTATTAACTATGGTTATGTAATTGTTTATTGTATGGTTGTATAATAACTATAGAATACCTAGGCCAATAACTATAACAGGGGGCCAATAACTGTATTTTTTAGGATTTTTTTTTAAAGTGCTTATTGGAAATGTCATGAGAAAATGATTTGTTTTTTTTATTCATCAAAATACTCATAGTATCTATGTTCTGCAAACCTCATTTGACACAGATTGTTCTGCAATTTGTCCAGATATGCATTAAAGACTGCTAAGGGGCCACGACTGTATGCTTTACCCTAATTAAAATTTTTTTTTTACATTTTTTTATGATATGATTTACATGGTGATTGAATGTTAAGGGATAAAAGTTTATCTATATTCTAATTAAAGCTTTATATATAATATATAATAAAAAAAAGAAATGTACCAGAGCTGCCATTGGTCTTGAAAAAAATTCCTGATTAGTTGAATATGCATTACAAAGAAGAGCTATACGATAATCTTGACCCATACATAAAATAGCATTAGGTATTACTAAATGTTGTAGAAATTCATGATGAACCTAAAATAATAAAAATTTAAAAATATTTTTTTTTTCATTTTTTTATGATATGATTTATATGGTGAATGAAAGTTAAGAGATAAAAGTTTATGTTTATTCTAATTAAAGCTTTGATAAAGACATAAGAAGTAATATATCTTATTTATTTGTATTTTACTTTTAATGTATGAGGTATTGGACGATGAATATTAAGTTGTTCACTTTGTGCTTTTTTAAGAAGATGAATCCATATGCAAGTCATTGCCATTTGATGTGTACATGCTGGTTTATTGAAGTCAGGTACGGGCAATGGCTCTTTTTCAGGATATAATAAATCATATAATTTTAAAACTGGTAAGAAATTATTAAGCTAAAAAAAACAAACTTTTATTAATAATTATTGATTGTTATTATTATTAAACAAAATAATATATTTAATTGAATTATACCGGATTACGTTGTATACTTCCAGAAATAAATTGTAGTAAAACCCACATGAGATGATCACGACCCTTACGAAGATCACGTCCAGCCAACTATAATAAATTTATAAAGTTTATATTATCTTTAGTTTTAAATTAGATAGAATTTATATTATAAACATTGATCTTTTTTTGACAATATTTGACAATTGTAAAAGTATTGATATATATTACATTAAAATGACATTTCTATAAAGTCCCAGATTCTATACTTATAATTTCATGATTATTTTTTATATAGATATAAGATATAGCTTTATTAGTAGCTATAAGGATAATGCCTAGAACAACGTATCTATTAAAATCGGTTCAAAAAGGAGACAATTCTACTTTTATACATTTTCACGTTTCCTCTTGATGCATGGTATAAACTATAATTTAGTTTCCTAGCCAAAAATAATGCCATCGCACTAAATATGAAAGGTATATATTTAAAAAGAATTTTTAAAAACTTTTTTTCACTTCTTAAACAATTTAGAAAAATGAAGTTGGCTTTTTTTTGCACCGAGGACTTCAATTAAATCTTTTTTAATAATTAATATAGATATATTACCTTTTTATGTAAATCCATTACAATGCTAGAGAAAGAGGCAAATTGAAACAATACAAAATAGATGAGTTGTGATGATAAATGGAGCCAGAGCCAATGACTACTATTAGCATCTGGATCAGTATCAAGTTCAGTTTCAGATCGTTCCATTGCTACAATTACAAGCTCAACTAATTGCTCTTCCAATGCCTCACATCTTTGTTTATGCTATGAGTTTAACAACAAAATTAATTAATTTATAAAACAAAACATATATGTTAAAAGTAGACAAATATCAATAAATAAATACCAATTTTACCTGTTTTTGCAATCCAAGCATTGAACAAACCATATCTCTTGAATATGGTTGTATTAATACGTAACGTAAAAGTTGTGTTTGTGGTTGAAGTAATTCATCATCATATGGTAAATTTCCTTTTAACGAAAATTTGAGCGTTGTTGGATCTAATTTCCATGGATTTATTAAATGATCAGCATATCCTAAATTAAAAAAACAAGTAATTAAGTTATTTTTTTATTTTTGTATGATTTATTGTTTTTTCATATTTAGAAAGTCGGTTTTAATGTAATAATAAATTAAACATTTCATTAAAAATCTAGCTAAATTTTCAAGTTATTCGTACTAATTTAATTTTCTATTTAATTTTATAATGTCATTAAAAAAATAAAATGAGGCTTTAAAAAACCTTATATTAATTTTTCAATATAATATAAAAATATAAGTTTAAAAACTATTTTATTATTTCCAGTAAATTATACATTAACATTAAAGTTATAAAAATATCAATTAATAAAAAAATTACCTGAATGTTCTACAACTGGAAGCATTTTTGAATGTCCAATTATTGATACCATTTGTGCTGTAGGACGAAATGATTCCACGAAACTTAAAAGTAGACCAGCTAATGTCTAAAAAAAATTTAACTATTAAAAAAGACTAATTTTGCATATATATTATATATATTAATAATAACAATTTGATTCAACATATTTTAACTAACAAGACTGATACTTGTTCATGTCAAAAACAGATAATTCTAGAATCTTGGAAACTATGTATCTGTAGATATTTTTTGGCATGTTCTCGTTTATTTTTGGCACCATTAATTATTCTTTTCTAATTATGACGTTGATATAAAATGGATTCTTTACTAAATTTAATGGCGTTCCATTTTTCTCGTGATGCTATAAGAATTTAGAAAAGAAGTGTTGGAATAGCACAATAAAATGGTTAAAAAATGGTTTTCCAGATTATTAATGGAAATTTCAACTTGGAAGATTGACCTCGCCTTAAACGAATGAAGAATAGATAATTAATTAATAAAACTAAATTGTTTAACATTCCACTTATTGAAGTTTCTTCTTTAATCGGGCTCAAATTTATCCAATATTTATATATATCTATATTTGTTTTGAATATTTTTTTTTATTTTGATTAATACAAATTTAATTACTAAAAAACATTCTTCCAAAGATTATAGTGTGAACCGATGTTATAATAAATATTAAAATAATAATAACAAACCCAGTGAGGCCATGTACGATTATCAGGATATGCTTTTTGTATTTCATTAATTATAAAATATCCAGGTAATAGACAGGCATTTCTATCAAATATATATTTAATAACTTGTTCAAGTGCATCTAATTGTGGCATATTTGAAGTATTTAATCTTGATGGAATTGTTTGTGCCTTTTCTCTACAACCCTTTAATAAATAAAATAAATAAATATATTAATAATTTAACTTCAATTTTAGAATTTATTTATATTTACCTTCATTATTTCTCTAACACCTTTATAATCCACACCACCTATAATTTTTCTTATTAGTGAAAAACATTGAATCCAAAATTCACCTTTTTGATATACAAGTTTATCACATGATAAAATACATTCACATACTAATCTATAAAAAAAAGAATATATTAATATATTCAAGGAATAAATAAATAAATGTAAATATAGATAAAAGATTGAAAACAAAGTACTTTTAGCAAGATATTCTATTCTAATTCTGATCTTTATGGAAATTTGTAAAATTTGTTAGCATTAAACTACCAGGTCATCTTTAATAAAATTTATTAAAATATATTTTATATGAGGGATTTATTAGATATTATATCATTTCTTATTGATGCACTATATTTTTAGATTTAAAAGAACATTTGTCATATATAATAAAGGTTTTAAAAATGATTATAAGTAGATTTATTAAAGGTTTTAATATTAACAATATAATTTACCTAGCTGGTAAAATTCTATTAGCAACCAATTGTTCTAAAAGTGAAAGAAGCATTTCCAATCGGGCATAATTAGTCATTGCAGCTGCAAGTGATAAAAATTGTCTGACACCAGTTTCTTGTTGTTCAATTGGAATGCCATTGAAAATATTTTGTAATTCTTTCGAGTGTGCTTGATTTTTTTCTTCATAATCTGACGGATGAACAAGAAAACAACTAAAAGCCTCTTCTATTCCTTCAACCTTCTAAATAATACAAAAATCACATATTTTAAAGGGAACATTAATAAACGAAAATAAATTAATATATATGTATTGAATTAACAGATTTATTTACCAGAATTTTACTGACAATTGCAGCAACTTGTTCCTCTGTACCCATTTTTTATTTTTCTTTATAATTCAAGCAATATTATTAATTTAATGTTTAATATATATTAGAAATTATTAATATATATGTATATGTCATAAATAAAAAAGTCATTTCAATATCTATAACAAGTAAAACATATTTTTATATAAACATTTTATAAAACTTATTTTTAAGAGATAGTCAATTTATTTAAGATTATTTTTTTTTATAATAATAAAATAATTAAAATATAAATTTAAATATATAAATTTTATTTATCATAATTTTTAAAAAAAAAAAATAATTAAAAATATAATACAGCATACCAATAATAAATGAAGTTAGTTACAAAATTCAAAAATAATAAAATTAATTACACATTTTAAGACATTTCGTTTTTTTTTTAAATAAAACATTAAATATTTATTTATTTTAATATAATTTATTTAATCTTATTTAATTAAAATTAATTATTATTTAGTAAATGAGAACTATTAAATAGTTTCCTTTTGATATTAAATCTTGCTTCTTTATTTTGTTTTTTAAAAAATTTTAATTTTCATATATATATATACAATAAATATAATATATATATATATGAATAATTTTATGATATGATTTTATCTTTATATTCTATTTTTTATAACTAAAAATATATGATGATTAATTATTTGAAATAAAACCTGAAATCAAAAAGAAAAAATAATATATTCCCCTAAAATGTAATTTTATTGTTTTTAAAATTATGTACGAAAGTCATTAGATAAGTAAAGAGACAAATTCTATAATTTTAAAACTATTCAATGTGTATGATCTTTTCAGGGATGTTTGTTGGCAACCTTGCGATATGCTCTGCACAGACCATCCGTTCTGCTCTGATCAACTGTTTGATCATTTTATTTTTGTCAACCCATGTTAACTGATGTTAACCACAGACCATCCGTTATGTCAACATAGTAATGGTCGGTGATCAACATTAATTCAAAATTTTGAGTTCGCCATGGCAAGTCCACTACAAGGTTGCACCTTAGAAGAACAGCGCTCAGTCATTAGATTTTTAATGGCAGAAGGTGTAAAACCAAGTGAAATATTTTCTAGAATGTCAGAACAGTATGGTAAAAGTTGTATGAACCGTGCGAATTTTTACAAGTGGGTTGATCGGTTTAAAAGTGGCAGAACTAGTGTAGGTGATGAACCCCGATGTGGACGTCCAGTGGAAGTTTCTGGTCCCTCGTTGGAATCGAGAATTGACGGACTTATTCGTGATAATAGAAGAATTACTGTCGAAATGTTAGCTGAAAAAGTTCAAGTAAGTGTTGGAACTGTTCACAATGTCATTCAGAACCATTTAAAGTACATAAAACCGTATGCCAGATGGGTTCCCAAAGAGCTTACTGACGCTCATAAAGAAGAAGATGATGAGAACGATGATGATAATAAAGAGGGTGATGAAAAAGAGGATGAACCAGTGAAAAAGAAGAGAAAAACGAAAATAAAACCTGAAATGAAGAAAAAGGCGGGAGTTATTAAGAAAAAATCACCAAATAAATCTAAAAAAAATACAAAACAAAAAAATGAAAAAGAAATAGAAGAGGATGAGGATGAGGAAGCGAATGACGATGAAGAAAAAGAAGATAAAATTGAACCAAAAGCAACAAAAAAAACTGCAACTTCTACCTCTGATGACCAAGTAGAAGAAGAAGAAGAAGATGATGAGGACGATGAAGATGAATAAATAACATGGAACATTTTATTATATTATTATTATTATTATTTTTATTATGTAACTTTCAGTATCTTGAATTAGTTTTTTATTTTTATCATTTTAAGAAAATAAATCTGTGATATAAGCGGACAAAACATTTTTATTTATATCATTATTCCAACGAATTTGTTATTGTAAATATAAATATATTCAAAAATAAAATAATAAAATTTCTATATATAAAAATTGTCTAAATAATTTTTTAATTCACATATTAGATATCCTTATATATAAATATATTTAAATAAATATATAAATTAAAAAATAAATATATTTTATATTTTTGAATATTATATATATATATTTATTATAATAACTTAATTGAGAAATTCTTTAAAAAAATTTAATAAATAAATTAATATTTATGTTTATTTCATATTGAATTATTGAATACATATATAATATATACGAGGTCTGTTCAAAAGAAAAGGTGAATTTTGAGCGACAAAATGCTCTACACCTATTTGAATGATTGAACAAATCTCAAATTTTGGAAAAAGGTTATATTTAATGTATATGGAAGGATGATGGTGAATGCATATATAATGTATAGTAAGAAAAATATTGGAAAAAAAATGATGAGATTGTAATTTATAACGAGTATGAAGAAAAGATGAAATTTAACCAAAAGCAACAAAAAAAACTGCAACTACTACCTCTGATGACCAAGTAGAAGAAGAAGAGGACGATGAAGATGAATAAATAACATGGAACATTTTAATTATTATTATACTTTATATAACTTTCATTATCTTTGAATTAGTTTTTTTATTTTTATCATTTTAAGAAAAAAAAATCTATGATATAAATGTTGAAATTAATATTTAAATTGATAATAATGTGATGTTGATGTTGTTAAGGATATATTTTTATTAATAGTTAAATTTGTCTATTTGTTTTGTTGTTAAAAAATTTTATAAAATAATATTGTAAATTTCTTCTCTAAAATAAAATAAAATAATTGATTTAATTTTTAAATAAAATAAAAACCGAACAATAGAGACGAAACATTTTTTTTACGAGGGTGGACTGAAAAGTTTCCGACCTAAACACGAAGATGGCGCCACTTGTCAATGAAAGCTAGTGAGTGTAGTTGTGCATCTATTAACACACTATGAGCGGGGCGAGTATTTGTACCCGTTGCGGGGACTGCAACTTATAAGCGGGCGGGTATTTATACCCGTTGCCACTTATATAATATATATTTTCCCTTGTGTCACTTAAAATTACTTATTTTAAACGAAAACTAATATATATCCCTCATATAAGTGGCAACGGGTATAAATACCCGCCCCGCTTATAAGTGACAGTCCCCGCACACAACGGGTACAAATTCCCGCCCCGCTCATAGTGTGTTAACAGTTACTCGCCAAAGTTTCGGCCATTTGGACGCTCAGTTTTTAATTGACAGTCGTTTGAGTAAGTTCATGTGAGTGTTTTTGTGAATATGGAGAAAAGTGAGTATCGAGCTGTTATTAAATATTTGTTTTTGAAAGGCAATACGCCAACGCAAATTAAAGATGAGTTGGACTCTGTGTATGGGAACTCTGCACCATCATTTACCAGAGTTAAATTTTGCGCAGCTGAGTTCAAACATGGTAGAGAGACGCTGAATGATAATAAAGAGGATGAACCAGTGAAAAAGATGAGAAAAGCGAAAATAAAAAGGCGGGAGTTATTAAGAAAAAATCTCCAAATAAATCTTAAAAAAGAAATAGAAGAGGATGTGGATAAGGAAGCGAATGACGATGAAGAAAAAGAAGATGAAATTGAACCAAAAGCAACCAAAAAAACTGCAACTACTACCTCTGATGACCAAGTAGAAGAAGAGGACGATGAAGATGAATGGAACATTTCAATTATTATTATATTATTATTATTATTTTAATTATATAACTTTAATTATCTTTGAATTAGTTTATTTTTATCATTTTAAGAAAATAAATCTATGATATAAGTGGACAAAACATTTTTATTTATATCATTATTCCAATGAATTTGTAATTGTAAATATAAATAAATTCAAAAATAAAATAATAAAATTTCTATATATAAAAATTGTCTAAATATTTTTTTAATTCACATATTAGATATCCTTATCTATAAATATAATTATATAAATTAAAAATTAAATATATTTTATATTTTTGAATATTATATATATATATATAATATAATAATAATAAAAAGTTAATTGAGAATTTTTTTAGAAAATTTTTAGGTATATATAGATAGATAAACAATTATGATGAAATAAAGATACAGGTTGGGGCAGAAAAACCTATCTGATTTCAAATCCCTTTTTCTCAGAAGAGGGAGCAGGTAGAGTAGTGGGGTAAAAACCGTTAGAAAGCCGGTTTTATGCCATTTGTCAGTAGTCAACATCAGGCGGGGGACACGCAAATCAGACTTCCGGAAACCTTGTGTGTATTTGCTCGGTAAACGTTTAGATGGCACTTGTGTCAAGAAATGACATTTTTTTTTAATTTTTACCGCCTTTATGAGGTTGTTGATAATCATATCACGTGCATATTCAGACCACAACACATGTCACACAAGTATAATTTTATTATTATATTAATATGGATATATATTTTAATTAATTATATATTTAAATGCACGTGGTTTGATCTACAGCAATATAAATTAAATTTAATTTTAATTAATTCTATATATATAAATAAAATATATAATAAAATGTTGAAAAATATATATTATATTTATATATAATCGTCTAATGAATTTTTTTTAAGGAATTTCTCATTAGAATTTTTGTATTAATTTTTCAATATAAATAAAATACTATTTACCTTATTATAATTATATACATATATTATATTATATTATATAAAATTATCAAATGTATAATAATTTAATATTTTTGCAGATTCCAGGTTGTGCTTATGCAAAATGCAAAACAAATGCTCTTCCTAGAGAAGAATGGGATTCCATGTTCTGTTTTCCCACCAATAATAATCTAATAATAATGTAATAGAATTTTATCCATGGGATTTACCCAGATGGCGCCAAATAAGGTTTCAGACCGTAACACTGGCGTGTCCAGTCTGTGGTGTCAACATGGCTTGGTCTGGTGAACATCGTGGTTTTGTTATTGAGCAGTATATCGAAAACGGCGGTTCGATAATTGCTACACAACGTGCTTTTCGAATTCATTTCAGGCTCGGGCGTCATGATCCTGTTCCACATCACGCTACAATTACAGGGTGGGTGTCAAATTTTCGACAGACGGGTTCATCATTGAAAAAGAAGTCGCCTGGACGTCCCAGGACAGCAACAGGACCTGACAACGTGGCTAAAGTGAGAGCAGCAGTTGAACGTTCCCCGCGTCGTTCGGCGCGAAAACATTCGCTCGCTTTGGGGATTTCCAACCGCAGTATTCGGCGAATTTTGCACCGGGAGAACAAAATGGTTGTTGCACAGGAATTAAGTGAAAAGGATTTTGAAACCCGTACGAACCTGTGTCGAGATGATGATAATGAAGAGGATGATGAAGGAGAGGATGAACCAGTGAAAAAGAAGAAAGTAACGAAAAAAAAGGCGGGAATTAATAAGAAAAAATCTCCAAATAAATCTAAAAAAAATAAAAAAGAAATAGAAGAAGATGAGGATGAGGAAGCGAATAACGATGAAGAAAAAGAAGATGAAATTGAACCAAAAGCAACAAAAAAACCTGCAACTACTACCTCTGATGACCAAGTAGAAGAAGAAGAGGATGAAGATGAAGATGAAGATGAATAAATAATATGGAACATTTTAATTATTATTATATTATTATTATTATTTTAATTATATAACTTTCATTATCTTTGAATTAGTTTTTTATTTTTATCATTTTAAGAAAATAAATCTATGATATAAGCGGACAAAACATTTTTATTTATATCATTATTCCAACGAATTTGTTCTTGTAAATATAAATAAATTCAAAAATAAAATAATAAAATTTCTATATATAAAAATTGTCTAAATAATTTTTTGATTCACATATTAGATATCGTTATCTATAAATATAATTATATAAATTAAAAATTAAATTTATTTTATATTTTTGAATATTGAATATTTTGAGTATATAAAAGATAACTTTCTAGAATTATTGTTTTAAAAAAAAAACAGGGAAATACCCAGATGATATACCTCTTGATTACCCAAGAAGGAGTGAGGGGTGGACAATTTTGCCAAGTTGATTTTAGGGGATGATTGGCTTCGACATATTTTAGTCAGTCTTGATCAAGAATTTGAGAAGGAGACACGAACATTTTCCCAGGCCGGAAGGACATCATACACAACCCCTTTTTGAGAAATGTTGCTGCCCATCGATGTTCCAGATAAATCCGCTGGACGACACTCAAGACTCAAGTCTCCAATGAATTCTCAATTACTTAACTACACAATATACCACTGTGGTCGACGTAATAATAATTTGCAATTGCGTAATATAAATTAAATTCCATTTAATTTATATTTATATTTCTAAATGTACCAGTCAATTTCATGTAATTACTTGTTATCTATTTTGTAATATTAATTCTTCTATAGTTTATTAAATACATAATTTTTAGTTATAATTTTATATAAGCATTTATAATTGAATTAAATTTTTTCCAATTAATTAAACTTATTTGTTAACCCTTTTCTTCTTATAAAATACCTTACTTCAACCCTCCTATACACGACAATATTTAATTATTTTATTTTTGAATATATCTTATCTTATCTTATCTTCTTATACGAGTAAAAATTGTTTCTCTGTTTCATTGTTCTCAAAAACCGCTCTAACGATTTTTTTGAAATTCACAACAGAGATAGTATTTATAAAGAAAAATTGAGTTTTATTGACCACATCTCTGGAAAACTACATCTTTATTAGTTCTTCTTAATTTAAATTTATAATATATGGATGACGTCACAACCACCGCCTGTGAGATATATATATATCTATTCTTAAAATAAAATTAAAAATATTTATATTATATTCATATATTTGATTTTTAATTTCATTAATAGTTTTACATTTAAATTATTTGAAATTGTTTCACACAACGTTTAAAAGAAGATTTATCTTTATATTCGATTAGATACATAGTAGGAGAATTAAATGACATCAATTTATTATAGAACGAATCCGTAAATATATTTTTAATATTATATATTAGCTATTGATTATATTGTAATTCCACTCTTAATTATATACTTACATGAAAAAGGAAATCCAATTATGAGATCAAAATTAAAATTACTTATTTATATAATCTTTAATTTTGTATATCAAAACGCCAATTGAAAATGAGTGAAAAATGATTTCTTGGTTATATAAAAATTAAAATATGATTTTTTAGACGTCCTCTACGCATTTTTAATATTAGAATTATTTATTAAAAGAAAACAAAAACAAAATTAAATTATAAATATAAATAAAACATAAAAATTATAAATATATACATATTCTTTGACCAATTATATGTTGCATGTTGTGAGTATGTGATTACACAAATTGGGAAAAAATCACTCGAAATGCAATTAAACAAAATAATTGAAAAGTTAGGCTAAGCAGACGTCTTAAATATTATAAGAGATTCGGCAATTGCAATTACAGATTGCGAGGAAAAATTAATGGAGGTTTGAAATTAATAGTGATAAGAAAAAATATTTAGTGACAAAGAGGAACAGTATTAACATACAAAATCTTAATATACAATTTAAATCGAGGTATCAAACGGAAAACGCCTGTCAAGACCATGGACGCATAGGAAGAGACGTAAGAGAGATAGGACAAGGGCTCAGGATAGGGACATTTGGAGAAATGTGGCCAAGAACTTTCGACTATCTTTGAGCTATATAAATAGATAGATATAACATATACAATAATAATATATATAATTAATTTACTGATTAAATTAAAATATATTTTAAATAAGAACACAAAAAGAAATGAATGTTTTATGTAATATACGGATTGAAACAAAATGGATGAAAACCTTTTACTACTTTTAACCAAATACGATGTACCACTCGGGGGTACAGGGGGCGGAGCCCCCGTCCAGCTGTGAAGAGCGCCGAAGGCGCTCTGACCAGCTGGTATATATATATATAGATAGGTAAACAATTATGATGAAATAAAGATAAAAATAAATATGTTTTGTTTGTTATATATCATAGATTTTGATCCTAAAAAAATTGAGAATTCTTTAGAAAATTTTAATAAATATAAATTAATATATTATATGTTTATTTCATATTTAATATATAATATATATAAATCAACAAATTTAAAAATATCTATTATTATTTTGTTTATTTAGTCGATAAATAGTTAATTATCTTTGTTAATAAAATTAACAATAAATATTAAATATTTTTTTTTTGTAAATTTGAAAAATGTACTAAAATTTTATTAAAAACACAACTTTTATTATATAATATAAATGTTTGTTAATCTATATAATATAATGATAAATTCATTGTTAATCTACGAAATTGTCATTTCCCTTTTTTTAAAGAAAATCAAAAAGTATGATGGGATTAATCTTTTTGTTTGTTTTGTTTTCTGTGTAAAAAAATTATAAAAAAATTTTAAAATTATTAACAAACAAAAATAAATATAATATTTTATTAAATATAAATATATATATGGTGTAATTTTGCAAATTTTTTGAATTAATGATTATATATTATAATGTATAATAAAAACTTTGAAGAATAAAAACAAATTTTTATTTATATTTTACCAATTTTAATTTATTTAACATATTTATTTGCTTCTTTATTTTTCTTTTAAAAAAAAATTTATATTTGAATATATATTTACAATTAAACTTAAATATATGACTATAATTATTTGAAATAAAACTTGAAACCAAAAAAAAAAAACTAATATATTCCCCTAGAATGTATTTTTAGTGTTTTTATTATTATGTATATGGTATTTTGTTACCTAATTTATATTATTTTAAAGTAATAATCTACTTGTCAAACTTTTTACAAAGTAACAATTTTAGTTTTCTATAATTAAATTGAAAATAAATTTATTTTAAAAAAATAACAAAATGTTGTATATGGAAGATTATTTGGAAATGATTGAACATCTACCACAAGAGTTGCGTGATAGGTTTACAGATATGCGAGAAATGGATTTATCTGTTCAAAATTCAATGGATAGTTTAGAGAAACGTGTAAAATTATTCTTTTCCAATGCTAAAAGAATGAAACAAATTGAAAAGGATGAAGAATATGCATTAATACGAAAGGATTATTATAAGACATTAGAGGATGCTGATGAAAAAGTACAATTAGCAAATCAAATGTATGAATTAGTTGATCGTTATTTAAGAAGATTGGATCAAGAATTACATAAATTTAAAATGGAATTGGAAGCAAATAATAAAGGGATAACTGAAGTTCTTGAAAAACGTTCTCTAGAATTAGATCAACCACAAACTGGGAACGGTAGTCAAAAAGAAAATCGTTATAGATTGAATACAAGGGAACGATGTGAGAATAGACGGGATTCTAGTTTAGATAGAGATAAAATTATCTCCTCAATTATAAATCCAGTTCCTGAAATAAGAACACCTATCCAACAGACTTCTGTTGGGTATACTTTAGGTTAGTAAAATTTAAATTTCTTATTTTATATTTTTATATATTATTTAAATTATTTAAATTAAATTAATATATAGATATATATATATGAAATGGTATATCAAATTAATTTCAATGATAATAATAATAATTGTGAAATGATTTAAATTTTTTCAAATTTCAATATCTCTCCCTTTTGATTATTTATTTTCTTTTTTTTTAAAAGATTTGTTTTGTCATTTATGGTCGTAGGTCATATGGGTGCTGGTAGTAATGCAATAGCAGCGGCTGCATCCCAGGCTATTGCAGCCACTCAACAAATGCAACAGGGTCGACGAACTGCAAGTCTCAAAGCATCCTATGAGGCTATCCATATTGGTGTCAATCCTATAAATGAGTTTAGCATCGGTCGTGAATTGGCAGCGGCAACTACATTACCACATGAGCCGCCTCGTAAACATAAAAAGAAAAATTCCAATGCTACACTTTCGAATGCATCTCCTAGTTTGGGTCCACAAACAGCCTTGATCAATTCACCAGCGACATTAGAGGATGCCCATGCTGCAGCTGCTGCCGCCGACGCTTTAACTGATCCGACACTTGAAGGCAATGCGGATAGTTGCGATTTCTTAGACCCGAATGAACCACGTTATTGTATCTGTAATCAAGTCTCGTATGGCTATATGGTAGCATGTGACAATGTGGGATGTCCATTAGAATGGTTTCATTATGCCTGTGTGGATATTGTTGCACCTCCAAAAGGCAAATGGTATTGTCCTCAATGTACACAGACTATGAAACGAAGAGGTCATCGTAAAAATCAATAAATAAACACAAAATTATAATCATAATCCAATGCCCTTGATTAAAATTTATTTTAAATATTTTTGCTTTTAATGAAAATAAAAATAGAATAAATAAATTATTACAACAATAATAATAATAATAATAATTAAATTATAAATTATTTAATATTCATAAATATAATGTTATCTATAATCTTTATCTAGTAATTGTAGAATTTTAAAAAAAAAATTCTTATGAGACATGAGAAGTTTACCCTTCATTATTTTTTTTTTATTTTTTTTTTTTACTATTGTCTTTTATCAAATATTAATTTTATTTAATGAAAACAAAAACACTCAATAATTATTATCATATGATATAAATAAATAAAAATAATCAATGAAAAGGTATTATTTAGACAAGTTTATTTTTTTTTTATTAAAATATATATTTATATATATATAGAAGTAAACATTTTTATCAGGCTTATTTTATAATATATATTTTTTTAGGGTTGAAATATTTATTTTACACACATCTCTACGATTCTTTTTATTATATTTATATTTATTTAGTGGTTTAGTTTCGTTTTTATGTGTTATTGTATTTTAAAGTTTTATATAATCTTTAAAAATATTTTCTATAAAGAAGCCACTGCGTGGCTAAGATATATCGGTCTAAATTTCAAATTTTAAATAAATAAAAACAAAGAAATATACATTAATTTATCAATTAAAATCAATGTAAATAATAGTTATTATTTTATGTTAATAGTTTTTAATAAGAAATTGAATTAAACGATTTATAATATTATTAATAATTAATATTTTATTTAAATTTTTTTAAATATTTAATTAATTATCAAATGTTTATATTAAACCATTTAAAATAATTAAATTAAAAAAAAAAATCACACAATGATCTGTGTTTTTGTAAACCCCATGATTTTAAATTCATTATATTGTTACAAATTAATACTTATGACCAGTATACATTATAGTATCAAGGTTTTTATAGTACTTTTTCTATTATGACTTGTTTTCAATTTATTTGCAAGATGCAAACCTTACTTAATAGGTTTTTTTTGGATGGTATATTAGTAGCTGGTCATTATTTAATATTTAGGGATTTCAATAAATGTTTTGACCTTTCCAAATAAAAAAAAAATTTAAAGTTTGAGACGTTTCTTTAAAAAAAAAAATTTCCGCATGAAAAAATTTGGAGTTTAATCTCCTCCCCTTCCCCTCCGAAAAAAGTACGCTTCTGGTATGGCTTTAATTACTGTTCTGCATCTGGGCGCCAAAATTCTAGAGCCAGTCTACTTTTCAGCATAATGTATAACAATTTATTTAAATTAATAATTTTGGTAATTAAAAAAATAGATTAATAAATATATTTTTTGTTTATATTTTATTTTTTGTAAACATTTTTCCATTAGACTAACGATAATTTCTTTTTTAATTCAGCATTAGGAAGAGAATAATTACCGCAACATTTAATTTTTTTATACATATATGTATATCAAAACCACCTGCAGATAAAATAAAATAAAATTTAAAGACTATTTTCTTCATGTGAAAATTTTTTATCATATTATTTTCCACAAAAAAGATCCGAATTTTGATGATATATTAACATTAAGATCAATGGAAAATATATTTTTTTCTATTCTCAATATGGCGGCTCTGACGTCAGATAGGCGACAACTTTTATTCCAAAGCTTGCATCCCTACCTCCCCGGTTTCTGCAGGCTTTTGTAATGTGCACCGCCATAGAAATCCACGCCAGTTGTGAGGTGCGGTCAGTAATAAGGTTTTTGTTGGCAAAAAAACTTAAAACCATAGAAATTTATCGGCAACTGTGTGAAGTTTACGGGAACAACGTGATCAGTGAAGATGGCGTTCGCCAATGGTGCACACGTTTCAAGAATGGACGAAGGAATGTTCACGATGAAGAGAAGAGTGGGCGGCTCCATGATAAAGAAAAAGAAATAGATGAGGATAAGGAAGCGAATAACGACGAAGAAAAAGAAGATGAAATTGAACCAAAAGCAACAAAAAAATCTCTAGTTACTACCACTGATGACCAAGTAGAAGAAGAAGATGACGATGATGATGATGAAGTTAAATAAATAACGTGGAACATTTTAATTATTATTATATTATTATTATTTTTATTATGTCACACTCTCATTGAATTAGTTTTTTATTTTTATCATTTTAAGAAAATAAATCTATGATATAAACGGAAAACATTTTTTTTTTGTATCATTATTCCAACGAATTTGTTATTGTAAATATAAATAAATTCAAAAATAAAATAATAATATTTCTATATATATAAATAAATTGTAAATAATTTTTTAATTCGCATATTAGATATCCTTATATACGAGGGCCATTCAACAAGTACTTAGCTTCACGGCCCGTTGGCGCTGCTATCACAAAAGAGTTTTACCATCATGAGAAGTACATTCCTTTACTTTCCTACTGTCAAAGTTTCATTCAATTCCCTTCACTAGGTTTGTTTTGACAGCCTTTGGAAGCGAGCGTGTCGATCAGTTGTACAAAAATGGAAAAAGAACAATATCGTTCGGTGATTAGATTCTTATTTTTAGAAGGGAAAACGCGCAGCGAAATCAAAGATCGCTTGGATGCTGTGTACGGTGACTCTTCTCCTTCGATGGCGACCGTCAAAAATTGGTTCAACGAGTTTGTTAGTGGCCGCACGTCGGTTTTTGACGAGCCACGCCCGGGTGCCCCGAAAACGGCTGCTAATAACGAAAATATTAAAAAAATCGACCATCTCGTGTTGGCAGACCGTCGATTGAAGGTTCGCGAGATAGCTGAGACTGTAGGAATCGCAGAAGGAACGGTGCATCATATTCTACACGAAGAACTGGGCATGAGAAAACCGTATGCCAGATGGGTTCCCAAAGAGTTTACTGACGCTCATAAAGAAGAAGATGATGAGGACGATGATAATAATAAAAAGGGTGATGAAAAAAAGGATGAACCAGTGAAAAAGAAGAGAAAAGCGAAAATAAAACCTGAAATGAAGAAAAAGGCGCGAGTTAATAAAAAAATTCTCCAAATAAATCTAAAAAAAATGAAAAAGAAAAAGAAATAAAAGAGGATGGGGATGTGGAAGCGAATGACAATAAAGAAAAAGATGATAAAATTGAACGAAAAGCAACAAAAAAACTGCAACTACTACCTCTAATGACCAAGTAGAAGAAGAAGAGGACGATGAAGATGAATAAATAATGGAACATTTTTATTATTATTATATTATTATTATTATTATTATTATGTCACTCTCAGTATCTTGAATTAAATCTTTAAATTTATTTTTATTTAGAAGAAATAATTGGAATGAAAATAATTGTGGAATTTTCAGTTATATGAAAAATTATTTATTTAGAGGTAAAACTGACATTTCATCAATAAATTTTTATTTTTTCATCATTGGTTTTATCTCCAAATAAATAATTTTCCATTTAACAGAAAATTCCACAATTTTTAAATTGCAGCTAGGAAATTTACACATAGATAAAAAGAGTAATGTTTTATATGTAATATATTTATTTAAAGAAGGATAAAAATTTCAATAAATTATTAACAAAATCTGTGACTGTTAAAAAAAATCGTTTTTACATATTTATTTTACACATTAAATAAAATAATAATAATAAAATAAAAATGCATCAAACCTATTGCTGATGACAAATAAAAATTGATAAATTTATCAAATGATTTATCTTATAATAATATTACAATTAAAACTTTTCTTTGCATATGCACACCACGGAATCTGCAAAAATATCAAATATACATCTTATTAATATAATATAATATAATATTTATATAATATTAATTAAAATATATAAACATATTTTAAATAATAATAAAATTATACTTACTAATGGGTCTTTCAAATAGAGCGGGTCAATGTTAATAATCTGTGGCGCCCATTTTGTTTTGGAGGCATCTGTCAAATCTGATTTTTCTGATTAAGTCACTGATGCCAAATCACCATGGCAAGTTACACAGTTGAGCAGCATGTGCAAATGATAAAAATTTATTATAAAAATGAGTGTTCGTTAGTGCGAACGTTGCGCGCATTGCGCCCATTTTACGGCAGACGTGGTGGCCCTTCAAAGTCTACTCTTCAACGATTGGTGACCAAATTTGAGACGACCGGTTCAGTAAACGACCAATCAACACCTTTACGTCAAAGGAACGCCAGATCGGCCGAGAACATCGCCGCTGTACGTGAGAGTGTTCAGGAGACTCCGAGGCAGTCAATTTCTCGCCGTGCAGAAGAACTCGGCCTTTCGCAGACTTCCACTTGGAGAATTTTGCGTCGGGACTTGGGCCTGAATCCGTACGACGATGATGATAATAAAGAGGATGATGAAGGAGAGGATGAACCAGTGAAAAAGAAGAAAGTAACGAAAAGAAAACCTGAAATGGAAAAAAAGGCGGGAGTTAATAAGAAAAAATCTCCAAATAAATCTAAAAAAAATACAAAACAAAAAAATGAAAAAGAAATAGAAGAGGATGAGGATGAGGAAGCGAATGACGATGAAGAAAAAGAAGATAAAATTGAACCAAAAGCAACAAAAAAAACTGCAACTTCTACCTCTGATGACCAAGTAGAAGAAGAAGAAGATGATGAGGACGATGAAGATGAATAAATAACATGGAACATTTTATTATATTATTATTATTATTATTATTTTTATTATGTAACTTTCAGTATCTTGAATTAGTTTTTTATTTTTATCATTTTAAGAAAATAAATCTGTGATATAAGCGGACAAAACATTTTTATTTATATCATTATTCCAACGAATTTGTTATTGTAAATATAAATATATTCAAAAATAAAATAATAAAATTTCTATATATAAAAATTGTCTAAATAATTTTTTAATTCACATATTAGATATCCTTATATATAAATATATTTAAATAAATATATAAATTAAAAAATAAATATATTTAAATAAATATATAAATTAAAAAATAAATATATTTTATATTTTTGAATATTATATATATATATTTATATATTTATTATAATAACTTAATTGAGAAATTCTTTAAAAAAATTTAATAAATAAATTAATATTTATGTTTATTTCATATATTGAATTATTGAATACATATATAATATATACGAGGTCTGTTCAAAAGAAAAGGTGAATTTTGAGCGACAAAATGCTCTACACCTATTTGAATGATTGAACAAATCTCAAATTTTGGAAAAAGGTTGTATATAATGTATATGGAAGGATGATGGTGAATGCATATATATTGTATAGTAAGAAAAATATTGGAAAAAAAATGATGAGATTGTAATTTATAACGAGTATAAAATTGAAGATTTAGAAGAGAAATGGTTGCTCCGCAAAAATAGACCAGAAACGGCTAATCCGACTACATCTTCCTCTCGAAGTTTTGGATTAGAAAAGTTATCCGGGCGCACTTTACGGCGCTGCGTAGTGTGCAGCGATGGGAAGAGGAGCAACTTGATTTGTGGTCGCTGTAAGAAGGGGCTCCATGCGCTCCATGTAGTCTGTGCGGTGAAGCAAACATGGTAACTTTTAGATTCCAGTTTTTGTTCACAATTATATTTCCATAATGTTCTTTATATTTTATTATCCTTGTACAAGTTTTTATTGAAAAAATTTTTAACCCCTCAAGCCGGGAATTAAATTTTCCTATGCCAGCGCTCCGGCGGGAATTAAATGAGCGAAAAATGCACTTTCTTGCACTCGTACCTAAAATAATTAATATCTCATAAACTACTCAACATATATTTGTGAAATTTTCAAGAGATGTCAAGGGAAGATGTTTCTTTGTATTCAAAAAATTTAATCAACTTTGCTTTTCTAGAAATTGAGTTCTGTGTGATAAATGGGATAAATTTTGAAGCAACCGGATTCAAAGCATGCCTAAAATAATTAATATCGCATGAACTACTCTACTACTAAGATTTATTTGGTATTTTTAAAAGAGGAAGAAATTTTTAATTTAATAAAATTTATTGTTAATTTTATTAATAAAGTTAATTCAATATTTATTCACTAAATAAACAAAATAATAATAGATAATTTTTAATTTATTGATATAATAGTTTGGGGAATAAGTTCGTTGATTTTTACTATCTCGACAAAGATAGTATTGCGATCATGAAAAATTTCGATGTTTTTATACGTTTTGGAGGTTCCTGAATCATTTTCACTAAGGTTGAGAAAAATGTCTTGGTGTGTGTGTGTGTGTATATGTAGACAAGATTACGCGAAAACGGTTTGAGCTAGAATCATGAAATTTCGTACATAGGCATTATTCAAAATTTGTAGTTTTCTATCAACTTTTGAGAAATGTAGCTCGACTGGAAGAGGACCACTACTAACGTTTTAATTTTTTTCCTCTAAAGTGACCGTAAAAATAAAGATATATGTTTGATAGTTTTCCACATGATTAAAAATTTCTATAAAAAACTGCTATATATAAAATTTCACGCGCCAACACGTCACGTGATGCCATCAACAAAGAGCCAAACATGCGCTGATTTAATAAATATTATTTATTAATTTTAATTTATAATTAATTAAATTAATATAGATATAATATATGTTAATTAATCCAATTCAAATTTGAGAGATAGCCGAGTGGAGACACTCTAGATTTTTTTCAAAGAGCTTTATTTAATCGTTTTAGTGCTATTGATTTTTATCCATATCTACTTAAAGAAAATCTAAAAGTAGGATTGAATTACTATTTTTGTTTATTGTTTTGTTGTCTGTGTAAAAAAAAATAATTAAGATTTTTTAAAATTATTAACAAACAATAAATAAATAAAATATTTTATTATAAATATATATTGTATAATTTTATAAATTTTTTGAATTAATGAATATATATTGAGTATAATCAAAATTTTGAAGAATAAAACAAATTTTTATTTCTATTTTAGCATTTCTTAATTAATTTATTTGTACAGTACATTTGTTGTCAATAGAGGTTGTGTGGGTTAATTCATTAAATTGAAGAACGTTGAAATAGAAGACATAACATATTGTTAGGTAATTTATTTAATTTTGTTTTTTTTATACTAGTAATAAGAGATTCTGTTTGACATACTCATCATAATATAATAAATATTAAGGAAATAATTTATATTCAAAATTTGGTAATATATATATTTGCAAACATTATTGTTCTCATTTATATAATATGTAGATCTAAATAAATACTATAAATATCAGTGATAACAACTGATATAAATAGTTATTCTTGGATTGTTAACAAAATTAAACAATGTAAAAAGTTTCTGATCCAAAACATAGAAATCTGAATAGAAAGTTATTAGAATGCTTATAAGTATATTTTAAGAGTTAGGAAATGAAACAAAAAAACATCAAGGTAAAAAATATTTATAATGGTCTGTGGCTGTAATGTGTACATTACAGCCTGAATATCTGAAATTGTTTAGGTAAAAACACAGATCAATGTGTTTTTTTTTTAATTTAATTATTTTAAATGGTTTAATATAAACATTTGATAATTAATTAAATATTTAAAAAAATTTAAATAAAATATTAATTATTAATAATATTATAAATCGTTTAATTCAATTTCTTATTAAAAACTATTAACATAAAATAATAACTATTATTTACATTGATTTTAATTGATAAATTAATGTATATTTCTTTGTTTTTATTTATTTAAAATTTGAAATTTAGACCGATATATCTTAGCCACGCAGTGGCTTCTTTAGAGAAAATATTTTTAAAGATTATATAAAACTTTAAAATACAATAACACATAAAAACGAAACTAAACCACTAAATAAATATAAATATAATAAAAAGAATCGTAGAGATGTGTGTAAAATAAATATTTCAACCCTAAAAAAATATATATTATAAAATCAGCCTGATAAAAATGTTTACTTCTATATATATATGTTACGGTAAAAGTAGATATTGTGGCAAATGTAAACATTTTCCGGTAAATGTGCACATTAGCCTCCTCATTTGGGTAATGTGCATTCAACTAACATTTACAATTTCAAATAAGGGAAATGTACATTGAATTCACAATGACCATGTCGTTTTGGTAAATGTGAGCATACGTGGTAAAACGGATCCCAAAAATTTGATTTGCGTTGTTTTGTCTAGAGATGACGATAAAAATTTATATAAATTAGGAACTAAACAGGGAATTTTAAAACAATCTTATTCTAGGCATGAATTCGCCATTTGTGAACAAAAGTTTATATCATACGAAGATGTTCCTCAAGATGTTGAGAAATCGGTAAGAGAAATTATAGGAATGCAGTCCCTTACTGGTGGCCAAGGTTTTAAAAGATGCATCTGTAAAGGAACATGTTCCTCAAAAAAATGCAGTTGTAAAAATGCTGGAATATTAAGTAATTCCAAGTGCCACAATAGCAATTCTTGCTCAAATAAATAGCACTTTCTTCATTATGAAATTTCTATATGTTCCTTTATAATTTTATAAAATTTAACTGTTATAATAAAAAAAGTATGTTAATATTATAATTATTTGTTTGATTCCCATCGTATTGGTCCTAAAAAACTAGAACGAAAATAGTATTTATGAATATTGGGATCATAAGTTACGACATATTATATGTAATAAGTATGTTTTGTAAGGTAAGAGAATACATTTACCAAAACATAAAGGCAGGTGTACACATTTGCCGGGAAATGTACATATACATTATATTCAGTTTACTTATACCTAACTTTTGTTACGGTAAATGTACAATCTTGGGAAATGTACACATTTTACGGTAAAAAATCTTGGGAAATGTACACATTTTACGGTAAAAGTGTACATTTCCCAAGATTGTACATTTACCGTAACATATATAAATATATATTTTAATAAAAAAAAAATAAACTTGTCTAAATAATACCTTTTCATTGATTATTTTTATTTATTTATATCATATGATAATAATTATTGAGTGTTTTTGTTTTCATTAAATAAAATTAATATTTGATAAAAGACAATAGTAAAAAAAAAAATAAAAAAAAAATAATGAAGGGTAAACTTCTCATGTCTCATAAGAATTTTTTTTTTTAAAATTCTACAATTACTAGATAAAGATTATAGATAACATTATATTTATGAATATTAAATAATTTATAATTTAATTATTATTATTATTGTTGTAATAATTTATTTATTCTATTTTTATTTTCATTAAAAGCAAAAATATTTAAAATAAATTTTAATCAAGGGCATTGGATTAGGATTATAATTTTGTGTTTATTTATTGATTTTTACGATGACCTCTTCGTTTCATAGTCTGTGTGCATTGAGGACAATACCATTTGCCTTTTGGAGGTGCAACAATATCCACACAGGCATAATGAAACCATTCTAATGGACATCCCACATTGTCACATGCTACCATATAGCCATACGAGACTTGATTACAGATACAATAACGTGGTTCATTCGGGTCTAAGAAATCGCAACTATCCGCATTGCCTTCAAGTGTCGGATCAGTTAAAGCGTCGGCGGCAGCAGCTGCAGCATGGGCATCCTCTAATGTCGCTGGTGAATTGATCAAGGCTGTTTGTGGACCCATACTAGGAGATGCATTCGAAAGTGTAGCATTGGAATTTTTCTTTTTATGTTTACGAGGCGGCTCATGTGGTAATGTAGTTGCCGCTGCCAATTCACGACCGATGCTAAACTCATTTATAGGATTGACACCAATATGGATAGCCTCATAGGATGCTTTGAGACTTGCAGTTCGTCGACCCTGTTGCATTTGTTGAGTGGCTGCAATAGCCTGGGATGCAGCCGCTGCTATTGCATTACTACCAGCACCCATATGACCTACGACCATAAATGACAAAACAAATCTTTTAAAAAAAAAGAAAATAAATAATCAAAAGGGAGAGATATTGAAATTTGAAAAAATTTAAATCATTTCACAATTATTATTATTATCATTGAAATTAATTTGATATACCATTTCATATATATATATCTATATATTAATTTAATTTAAATAATTTAAATAATATATAAAAATATAAAATAAGAAATTTAAATTTTACTAACCTAAAGTATACCCAACAGAAGTCTGTTGGATAGGTGTTCTTATTTCAGGAACTGGATTTATAATTGAGGAGATAATTTTATCTCTATCTAAACTAGAATCCCGTCTATTCTCACATCGTTCCCTTGTATTCAATCTATAACGATTTTCTTTTTGACTACCGTTCCCAGTTTGTGGTTGATCTAATTCTAGAGAACGTTTTTCAAGAACTTCAGTTATCCCTTTATTATTTGCTTCCAATTCCATTTTAAATTTATGTAATTCTTGATCCAATCTTCTTAAATAACGATCAACTAATTCATACATTTGATTTGCTAATTGTACTTTTTCATCAGCATCCTCTAATGTCTTATAATAATCCTTTCGTATTAATGCATATTCTTCATCCTTTTCAATTTGTTTCATTCTTTTAGCATTGGAAAAGAATAATTTTACACGTTTCTCTAAACTATCCATTGAATTTTGAACAGATAAATCCATTTCTCGCATATCTGTAAACCTATCACGCAACTCTTGTGGTAGATGTTCAATCATTTCCAAATAATCTTCCATATACAACATTTTGTTATTTTTTTAAAATAAATTTATTTTCAATTTAATTATAGAAAACTAAAATTGTTACTTTGTAAAAAGTTTGACAAGTAGATTATTACTTTAAAATAATATAAATTAGGTAACAAAATACCATATACTTAATAATAAAAACACTAAAAATACATTCTAGGGGAATATATTAGTTTTTTTTTTTGGTTTCAGGTTTTATTTCAAATAATTATAGTCATATATTTAAGTTTAATTGTAAATATAAATAATATATATTCAAATTTAAATTTTTTTTAAAAGAAAAATAAAGAAGCAAATAAATATGTTAAATAAATTAAAATTGGTAAAATATAAATAAAAATTTGTTTTTATTCTTCAAAGTTTTTATTATACATTATAATATATAATCATTAATTCAAAAAATTTGCAAAATTACACAATATATATATTTATATTTAATAAAATATTATATTTATTTTTGTTTGTTAATAATTTTAAAATTTTTTTATAATTTTTTTACACAGAAAACAAAACAAACAAAAAGATTAATCCCATCATACTTTTTGATTTTCTTTAAAAAAAGGGAAATAACAATTTCGTAGATTAACAATGAATTTATCATTATATTATATAGATTAACAAACATTTATATTATATAATAAAAGTTGTGTTTTTAATAAAATTTTAGTACATTTTTCAAATTTACAAAAAAAAAATATTTAATATTTATTGTTAATTTTATTAACAAAGATAATTAACTATTTATCGACTAAATAAACAAAATAATAATAGATATTTTTAAATTTGTTGATTTATATATATTATATATTAAATATGAAATAAACATATAATATATTAATTTATATTTATTAAAATTTTCTAAAGAATTCTCAATTTTTTTAGGATCAAAATCTATGATATATAACAAACAAAACATATTTATTTATATCTTTATTTCATCATAATTGTTTACCTATCTATATATATATATATATTCAAAAATAAAATTAAATATCTATATATAAAAATTTTCTAAAGAATTTCTCAATTAACTTTTTATTATTATATATTATATATATATATATATAATATTCAAAAATATAAAATAAATTTAATTTTTAATTTATTTAATTATATTTATAGATAACGATATCTAATATTTGAATTAAAAAATTATTTAGACAATTTTTATATATAGAAATTTTATTATTTTATTTTTGAATATATATATATATATTTATAATAACAAATACGTTGGAATAATGATATAAATAAAAATGTTTTGTCTGTTTATATCATAGATTTATTTTCTTAAAATGATAAAAATAAAAAACTAATTCAAAGATAATGAAAGTTATATAATTAAAATAATAATAATAATATAATAATAATTAAAATGTTCCATATTATTTATTCATCTTCATCTTCTTCTTCATCGTCCTCTTCTTCTTCTTCTTCTTCTTCTTCTACTTGGTCATCAGAGGTAGTAGTTGCAGTTTTTTTTGTTGCTTTTGGTTCAATTTCATCTTCTTTTTCTTCATCGTCATTCGCTTCCTCATCCTCATCCTCATCTATTTCTTTTTCATTTTTTTGTTTTGTATTTTTTTTAGACTTAGCTGGAGATTTTTTCTTATTAACTCCCGCCTTTTTTTTCATCTCAGGTTTTTTTTTCGTTACTTTCTTCTTTTTCACTGGTTCATCCTCTTCATCATCCTCCTTATTATCATCATCGTCTTCATCATTTTCTTCATCCAAATCAGATTTCTTTTTCTTCTTTTTCTTTGTTAATCTTTCACCAAAAACATTTTTATTAGCCATCTCACCCTCATTCATATTAATTCCTGTTTTAGCATTTCTTGGTGGTAATTGTCTTGCAGGTTCCATTTTTTTCTCTTTATTTTTTGTAACTACTGCTGTAGATTTTTTGCTAATTTTTTTATTCGTATTTGATGATGTTTCACCATCTTTTATACCTTTTTTATTAGCAGTTGTCGTTTTCTTCCCTTTATTAATGACTGCATCCTCGATTTTTTCTCCATTTTCTAAATTTGGATTTTCAGTAATGGCATTTTCATTTTCTTTATTTCCTTTACGTTTTTTTGGTGGTGTTGAAGAAGGATTATTTTGGATATTATCACCTCCACCGCCGTTACCGTTTTCTATAGCATCATCAGCCGGCGCTACCTCCACTTGAACATTCCCTCGCTTTTTCGGGGGCATTGTATTATATCTTTATCCTTTCCGAAAAAAAAGAAAAACAATATATTAATAAAAAACAATAACACAAATTCAATACATAATATAATATTAAATATATATTTACTTTTTAATATTATTCTTATCTATTATTTCAAAATAAAGAAAATAAGATTTGTTTAACTGATGAAAAATTCAAATGTGTATGTCGATTGATGTCGATATGAGTGTGAATTAGCTATTGGAGGCAAAATGGTTCATATACAATGTTGCCACATTGTGATAAATATACAACACATGTTAGCAACAATAATTTATTTTATTAAATTACGAAAATTTAAAAATCTCATTATATTATATTAATTAATTAATATATATTAATAAATTAAAATATTTTTATATGCTAGTTATCTTTTTATTTATAATAGTTTAAATTATTTCATAATTTTTATTTAATTTTCCTATTCACAATAAAATCGATTTTAAATTTTTTTAATAAAGTTTTATATATTTTATAAATTATTTATTTTGTTATATTTTTATTAATTATTTAAATTAATTATTAAAATTATTTATTATAAATACTCATTATAAATAAATTTTATTTATTCTTGACATCTATTTTAAAGCTTCTATTAATATATACTAATATATATATATATATATATATATATATACATTTTTTCTTCTTTTATTTAAATTATATCTATATATCTATTAACTATGTAAAAAAGAACAAAATATTTAACAGAATGTAATTCCATTATTTAACGGAATATAAATGAACTATGTAATAAACTGGAAGAATTGAAATTATTAATTGTTAATTATGCCATGGATGAAACATTTTTAACAAATAGTAATTTCTCGCTAGACGTTTTAATCCCTATTATAAATATATATAATGAAACAGGCCAAAGGCGGGGGTTTGCCTTTTCATTAAGCAAAATCTATATTCTCAACCTTTGTCCCTGAGAACAAACCTTGAGGCACTCGCTATTAGAGTTTTGACGCCAGGACCACTTACAATTCGCAGCATCTATATTTCTACTAATTAAAATTTTACCAAATGTCAACTAGAAAACTTGATAAGTCAACTTCACCCTCCATTTCTCCTTCTTGGCGATTTTAACGCCAGCTTGTTTGAGAATATTTCATCTTTTCCCAGAGAGAAGATATTCGAGTACTTACTATCTTACAATAACGTTTCAGTTTTAAATAATAATAGTTCCTCTCATTTTAGTTCTCCATATGCCAGCTTTTCAATACTAGATCTTTCACTTGCGACTCCATCCCATAATCGATTCTCTTGGGTATACATTCAAATTTATGCAGTTCTGTTTACTTCCCGATTAAAGATAATCGAAATTCTCCATTTGTTGCTCTCATTCAAAGTGGCCAATAAAAAAAAGGCAAATTGGCCACTCTTCCAACAACTTTCATTATTTAATACTAGTACTTATGATAATAGCGATGGTATCGAAAATAATATTCTTTCACAGCATGAAATATTTAAAACAAATCATGATCACAGCTGAAATATCTATTCCAAGATCAAAAACAATTCCGAAATGGTTGTGGGTCCCTTAATGAACAAATGAGATTAGAGATGCTATTAGAGACAGGAAAAAATCATTAAGATTATTTAATGTCGCCACCACTACTTTCAATTTAATTAATTATAAGAGAAATTGAGCACGTGCAATATATTTAATTAAACAAGAAAAAAAAACATTCATGGGAAAAATACATATCGACCATAACGTATAACACTCCGAGTAAGGAGGTTTGGAGAAAATTAAAAAATATAAAAGAATCTCAACCTTGGTTAGTTTTTTATTATTTAATAGTAATTAAATCTCAAATCTTTATGAAATAGCAAATATATTTGCACAACATTTAAAAAATATACTCTCATCACAAAATTATAATTCTCATTTTTTTAATAATAAAAAAATTCGGCAGAAATCCTAAATATAAATTTTAACTCTACAAACTCGAAAGTATATAATAATCCTTTTAATATCTGAGAATTTAATTACATAATTAATTCCCTAAAAAATTCCTCTCCCGACTCAGATCACATTGATAATTTAATGATAAAAAATAGGCTCACCTCTTCTAACCAACCAAGGTTCGCAGATCTGCTTTTTATGGATCTCTGGCATAAAAAGCATCAAAGGAAATGAGGCTGCCGATCAGTTAGCTAAATTAGGAGCTAATAAAATAGTTTGATTTTCTTGAAATTTATTCAAATGAATCTCTTAAGTATATAAAAAGAAAAATCTATGATATTTGGACTCAAGAGAGGGAAAGGAATTGAGGAGTAATTAAGAGTCAAACCAATCATAATATGACATATTATGTCCTTTCAAAAACATTCAATATCCAGAATAGAACAGACTATTTTGTTCCGTCTCAGAATAGAGCCCAGTGAATACATCGGCAAGGGCTTCATGTAAAATCAAAAATATGAATATCAGGGATCTATTAAGAAAGGCTAAAAATTTTGAGAATTTGTTTAAGTTCCCTTTTAAGATTAGATTGTCAAACTAAATTTAATACTTATTTATTTATTAACAAATTATTTGTATATACATTTAGATTGTTATGTTTTCTTGTTATTATTTAATTTATAGTTTATTCTTGATATTATTATTTATGAAATTCTGATCAAGTTCAATTGGAAGCCCTTTACAATCTCTTATTTGAGCAGTAATATTCTATTTATTTATTTGTTTATATTTTATATTTAATTTGCCTGGCTGTGCCCCGGAGAAGAAGACAAAACTCTCCTTGAAGGAGTTCTTGGTCACGAATAATTGATGATGATGATGATTACCTTAGGCAGAAATGGTCTTTGTTGATGAATTTAAAATAATAATAATAATAAAATATTTTAATAATTAATTTTAACCATTCCTTGACTAAGCCTCTTTTCATACTATATTTTTTGACAAGACGATTACTTAGAACAATCATCTCAATAGCTTATTTTCATCTTTTTAGTTGGATTTCTTTTTTCGTTTTCAATTAAAAAACAATTACTTATAATATAGTATGGTAACTATCATAATTTAATTAGTTTAATAAGTTTAATTTATTATTATTATTACTAATAATAAATAACAATAATACTCCAGGTGGTACCCAATCCACCCTTCACCAGGAGGCTACCGGGCGTTATTCTGGAGAACCCGGATCTTCACGAGCACACAAAAAGAAGAATGAAGAATGAAGTTAACATCTAAAAAACATTCATAAGAACAACAAGAAGTAATGGAAGAAAAAATGTCCTTACCATAATTTGTAGATATAAAATTATTAAAGCTTTGGTGGTTGTTTTTATTTATAAGGGAATTTTGTAAATAAAACCACATATTGATATTTTTTTATTGTAAATTTATTCAAAAAAATAAAAAAAATACAAAAAATATAGAACGTTTCGATTGCTACTTCTGCAATCGTTATCAAGCGACGATTAGCATTCGAAACGTTGTGTATTTTTTGTATTTTATTTTTAATAAATTTACAATAGAAAATATCACTATGTGGTTTTATTTACAAAATTCCCTTATAACTCAAAAGAATTCAACAGAAAAATGGGAGTACTTCGTGATCCTAGATGGTAATAATAATAATATTACTACTACTAATAATAATAATAACATATCACCATTTATAAACACATATTTTTCATTAAAATGTTTATTTTTATTGAACATTTCTCGATATTTTTCATGATATTATATGAACTAATTATAAATAATATGATAATTTCAATATATTTATTATCAATTTGGTTATATGTATATCATATAAATAAAAATTATATTATATTGTAAAGAAAAAAGAAAAATTATTATGATACCAGTTTTTTTTTCATTTTCAATAATGAATTCTTTAATTAATTTAAGTTATTCAAAATATATTAATTTAAAATTATTATTTAATGGTATTAATTAAATAAAAAATTTAAAAACTTTAGTATTAATAATACTAGTCTTTTGCTCACTTTAGATAAAGACCCAAGCGTGGCTTCTGCTATGCTCCAGGAAAGTTTAAACCAGAGGTTCCCAATCTTTTCTGGTTTGCGGCTCCCTAAATAATCGGATTTTTTCCGAGGCTCCCTTAATACATCAGATTTTTTATATAAATTTTTTACTTTGTTGAAAAATTGGAACACTTTCCTTTTTTAAAAGCGATGATTGCCCATTTAACAGCGAAAAATTAAAAAGCTTACAAGATTGTTGGCGCAAAATTTCAAGTATTAGAAAATTTGATTGAATATTTCGCGACGTCCTAATGACGGCATCGCGACTCCACGGGGAGCCGCGGCTCACACTTTGGGAATCACTGGTCTAAACAAATCAAGGCTTTGGCTTAAGAAATAGAGGATAGCAATAAACGAAGAAAAATCTGCACACTTGAATTTTACTTTGAATAGATAAACCTGCCCCGGCGTAAATTTAGACAAACCCATCCCTGTTGATGTGGGGAACTTTCCGAGAGATATTGTGTGGTAACTGAGAGAATCTTGTGATGTTTGCTCAGGTGTATTATAGGGTGCTTGAATTAATAATGAACGTTTTTTTCGAAATTTACGGATTTATTTTCAAATAATAGTTACAAATATATTAATCAAAGTATTGTCCATCGCTGGCCACTAGTTTTTCGCATCTTTCTAGCAATTTTCGGACACCAGCTCGAAAAAACGATTCGTCTTTTGAGGCAATCCAATCATCGATCCATTTTTTGCATTATTCATATGAAGTGAACTTCTGCTGGGACAGACCATGTGTCATCGACAGGAACAAGTAATAGTCCGGAGGAGCAATGTCTGGAGAATACGGCGGGTGCGGTAAGACTTCCCATTTCAATTTCTAGGTAGGTATTCACCGGTTTTGTTATCCTGCAAAATCACTTTGTCGTGCCTTTCTTCGAATTCGTGCGCGGCTTAAACGCACTCCTGAAGCGTTTGGCATTGGTGTACATTGAGTAGTGATTTCAATTCTTCGTCTTCAAACTTTTTGGGTTGACCCGGTTCCTTGTCTTCCAGCTCTAAACTTAAGAGCGTGCTGGAACCTCCATTGTTATTAAGACTAATCGTGAGACTACTGACATTCTCAAGAAGCACTTTGATAACCTTATACTTTGGCTGAACAATTTTAAAATGTTATTTAACAAAAACAAATTTTCTCGTCAAATTAAAAACAAAAAAATCTACTTGTTAAAATTCTTTTAGATTTTAGATAAACGATTAACTTGAGAAACACATATCAGATCCATAAAGAAACAAATAGATAGAAACTAAAACAGATTTACTGATCCAGTGGACGAAACTCTTAAATGACCCTAGAAAACTAAGTAAAATTATTTTGAACCCAATTTGGATTTTCTCAGTCCTGTCATGAAGTTCCACTAGTAATTTTAATTTAAACAACAACGGAATCATAATATCATTCTGCAAATATTAACAAACTCATTGCAGTACGTTACTCTTAGAGTATAACAAAGGGATAAAGGGATACCAATGACCCTAACGACAATGAACACAGGCTTAACTGACTTCGATTAAATGACCTGTTAAAAAAAATCAGCTCATGCTTATTACCTTGATAGTGTTCGTGATTGTTTTATCTCTATTCTCCTCTTTCCCACTTTATTTTCACCAAAACTATGCAGGTTATCCTCTTTCCATAAATCTTCACTATGTTTAAAATAAAATAATTGAACCATGTTTGTACATTTCTATCGTTTTACCTTCTCCCCTCTATCTACGCATATTATCTTTTTTATCTTTCACCTTCTATTCACCATTCAGTGACCAACTATGTCACATATCGTTATCCTCGCTCCATCCTTCTTCCCTTTCCACTCTGTCTCCGGCAGTTAAATAGCTGACTTTATTTATTATACTTATTTATTATACTTATCATATTTTAAATGCACTTCTTATTTTTTTAATAATATAGGATTATTCTAAAGTGAAATACAATAGTAATTATCCGTTATTTGTTAATAAAGGTTACAAACAAAAGGACCAAGACTTCTTATAGTTTTGTTTTTGTTATTTAAAAAAAAAACTTAATTATATAGATTTTCTATTTTTCTAAATAAATTTTCCCATATAAAATTCAATTTATTTTATTATCTCTTTTATAATTATAAATAATAATTTATTAATTTCTATCAATTTAAATACGAGGTCTGTTTAAAAGAAAAGGTGAATTTTGAATTTTCGCGGGCTGTGTACATCCGATTTTTTTTTGTTATGTTGGTGCACATATGTTTCTCATATGTTGACATATCAGCCATTTTGATTAGTAGTTTCACGAATTTTTTAAAAAAATCTGTATTAAATTTTGTGTTAAAAATGGATTAAAGTGCTCCAACAAACTTACAATGATGACTGTGGCGAGTTTACTTTGTCTCAAAAAAAATGTTTATAAATGGTACAAGCGCTTTACAGAAGGACGAGGTGTTCAATCAAATGTGAAGGTTTCCTCACTGTTTTCTTCGATTACAATGCATCATGAGTTCTTACCAACAGGTCGTACTATTAATAAGGAATACTACAAGGAAGTTATGCAACGTTTGCGTGAAACAATACGGTTCAAACGATCGGAATTGTGGAAAAAAATCCATTCTGCATCACGATAATGCATGCGCTAGCTCACACATCATTGCTTGATTCGTGATTTTTAGGCCAAAAACAACACCGTAATCATGCCTCAATTACCGTATTCACCAGATTTGGCTCCCTGCGACTTTTTCCTATTCCAAAAACTGAAGAGAGCAATGAAAGAAAAGCGTTTTGCCACAATGGATGAGATAAAGTCAGAATCGAAGAACGAGCTGATTGCCATACCGAAAAGTGCATTTCAGAAGTGCTTGGACGATTGGAAGAAGCGCTGGCATAAGTGCATTATATCGGAAGGGAATTTCTTTGAAGGGGACAAAACGAATATTGATGAATAAATAAATACGAATCGAAACAATTCAAAATTCACCTTTTCTTTTGAACAAACCTAGTAATTCCCTTGATGCTTGGTGGATATTAAATTTAATAATTAAAATATTATGGTACAATTTAAATAATATACCTACCTACATAAATTTTTATTACAAAAGACCAATTGCCATGAATGAATATCAGTGTGCTTATTATTATTAATGTAGAAGATAGTAAAATTAATGCCAAAGGGCAGGGTTTTTTTTTAATAATTAAACAAAAGAAAAATAATATATTATTCTTTAAGACAAATTCTTTAATCATTCATCTTATTCTTTAGTTTTTTGTTTCTATTTTTTTTTTCATTTTCCTTTAATGAAAAAATATTTTTTTTTATTGTTTTTCTAGATTTTAATCTTTTGAATTGTATATATTATAATAATAGTTGTATGTATGATACCCAGGTGAGTGAGGTGTTGTATACATGTGTGTATGTGTGTTGGGTTTAGGAAGGTGAGTGAGTGAGTGAGTGAGAGATGGGTGGGAGGTGGGGGAGGGGGGGGGTGGGAGGAGGAGGCAGATTGTAGGAGAGAAGGGAGTTGAATAGAATAGAGGCGGGGCGAATCGTGGGTGTGTAGCATGAATTTGATAGGGTTGGGGTGTGTGAGAAGTGGAGGGGTGTGGGGTGTATAAGTCAGTGAGGGTGAAATGGAGAGGGAGAGAAGGGAGGGTAACTCTTCTCTATTTAAGCGGAGTGGGGCGCTGGACCGTGCGCCACTTGTCATACACTCTCTCACTTGGTTTAAGCAGATAGGCATATACTTAAGATAAATATACACACGCACATATATATATATATACGTTTAAAATCATTATTATTTAAAAAAAAAATAGACTAAAGCAAAGATAAAGAAAGAGAGAGTGTAATTGGATGGTTGGGTGGGGGAGGGGATACCACGAAAGGTGTAATTCTTGAAGAAACACGGCGACGGCTGCATGGCGCTACAAGTGAACACGCCGCCTGACCCACACCGACCCCCCATCCACAGGTAAAAAAAACTTCGTTTCTATTTATCATTTGAAATTCGATAGAAAAATACATCTCGTAGTAGATTTTATCTTATTGTCATTTTTTTTATTTAATATATATATACAAAAGATCTAAAAAAAAAAAAATAAAAAATTAAAATACTTCATTTAAAAAGGAAGTCAAATATTAAAAAAAAAATTTCTATTGGAATTGATAGAAAATAGATTATGCATATACAATTTAAATTCATTGGAATTTCGGTAATTATATAAACTAGTCATCCAGTCATGGATTTGGATCAAATTTTACCAGTGGATTCCTTTTTTAATTCCTAATAATCTTTTCTTATGCAATTTTCGCCGGTCGCTTCTCATTTACGAAATAAAAAGAATTAAAGTTCGCTAGATCAGCTTATTATGAACCTCGAAATATGATGTCGTGAAGTAATGTTTTATACACTAATTCACTAAATATTCACTTATTCACATATTTAAGGTTTTCTCGGTTCGGTTTGGATTATTATTAATTAATTAATTCTTTAATTTTGAAATATCCAACCAGAATTGAAAAAACACAGAAAATTAGTGAAGCTCTTTACTGGCCAAATGAATAAAAACATGATAAGTAAATGGTTTATATGCAAATTTTAATAATTTTGAACTAGAAGCGACCCACAAAAAACGAATAAGAAAAGTTTATTTGTAATTAAAAAAGGAACCCACTGGTAAAGTTTTATCTAAATCCATGTCTGGATGACCAGTTTATATAATTACCGAAATTGCAATTGGAATAATATAATAAATAATGTAAAAAAAAAATACGATAAAAAAAGTGAAATAATTAATTAATAAAAAGAAGGAGATACCTAATGCCCGTCAAGTAATAAATATAGGTACTAGTATATATCCTTTATTTATTCTTAATTATATTTTACTAGAACAAACAAAGTAATTTACTATTTCCATAAACAATTTTAATTATCTTTATAAATCATTTATACCATCTTATTTTCATTGAAGAGTTTATCTATATATTTTATATGCTATCTTTTATAAAAAAAAATCTAGTGATAAATTTAATTACATTTTTATATCAAAAAACTAAATGTTCCCTACAAAAAAAAAAAAAAAAAATAAAAATATAAATGGTATAAACTGTACATAAATCAAATAATTAAATTCAATTATTTTTAATCCAAATAAATAAATTTAAATTAAAATGAATTTTTGTATATTAATTATAATTGTAAATTTTATAAAAAAAAAAAATTACAATAAAATGAAGAATTTAATTTTATTGAAATTTTAAATTTTAAGTTTATTTTTTATTAAAATTTTCGTATTAATTTCATTAAAATTCATTATTAATGAAATCTGAATTAAAATAAAATGAAGATCAAATAATGAATTGATAGATATCTTTGAAATAAATCGATAATATAAATATTTTATCAATGATAATATGTACATTATAAATTATTCCTAAATAGAATGACTAGAAAAATCAATTAAAATTATTTTTTTTTTCTCATCTTGTTTATATAAAGAATATTTTAAAATGTCAAGTTCATCATTAGATCAATCTACAAAAGACTTGTTTCCATTTTATATAATAGAATAATTGCATCGATTACATCTTCATCCTTTCTTCCATCTTATCATTTTTTTTCAAGATGTAATTAAATATAAAATTGACATTTTAAAAGACAACAACTTCCCAAAAAGAGAGATTATTATTAAAAGATCCTATCAAAAATAGTTGTTAATTCAATGAAAAATGTATATTAATTATTATTTTATAACTTTATTAATAATCTAAATGAATGAAAGTTAATTTAATTTAATTAACAATCATTTCTTACATAAGTGATATGAATCCTTGGCAATATATAAGACTAAGAATATATAAAACTAAAAAAAAAATTTTTTACTTTAATATTTTTTATAAATTATATATTTAATTAATTAAAACCAATTTCCTAATAATATTAATAATTAATCAATCATTACCTTAATTTTATAATGATTTTAAATTTAAAATGATAAATATTATATTAGAATTGTTAATAATAATCATTATTGAATGTTTGGGTAATTTATATATTTATATATTAAAGAAAAATTATAAAAAAATATTATTATATTCTTGTACAAGTGTATATATATATATATATATATATATATATATATATATATATATATATTATTTTATGTATTTATTTATTAGCCTTTATTGAGGTACAAATTTTTATTACAAATAAACTTATATTAAAAAAGTTAAAAGTAATTACACAATATATATATATATAAATTATATATAATTATAAATTAATAATTTAATTGATTTACCATAAACGCTTTATTTGTTTTAAATTGCTTATTGTTGATGAATGTGGGGACAAAGGGTAGAATATTTAATAAAAATGCCATTTAGACCAGGGATTGTCAAAGAGTACGAATATTTATGATAATTTTTTATAGAGGTTAATAATAAAAATATTATTTTCCTAACTAATTTTTTATTTTATTTTTCATCGATCAAACTCGCTACTGGGAGACCAAAATAATTTCAAGACCAACCCTACTTTTTAATTATTTTTTTTTTTAATTTTTCCGATGGTAATTATCAATTTTATTTATATTCAATTTATAATCAATTTTATTTTTATTTATCATTTACAATTTAAGAGTGATTGTGATTTAAAATAAAAAAAATAAATTAAAGGTCATTAATATCCCTTAAAGTAATTCAAAGACGATAAAATTTTACTAATGTTCAGAATAATTTAATTTAGCATACCTCAAAGATGAAAGTTGTTTGACCTGGGAATTTACAACCATTTTTTGTTAGAACATCAATATTTTTTTTAATTTTCAAATTTCTCAAATATATTTCTAACGTTTTGATTAAACCAGCTCAGTTACCATTAATTTTTAACATTCTCACATTGTTACTAGTAATATTTAATAAATATCTCATGGAGAAAATTGAAAAATCGTATAAAAATTAAAATGGTAAGTTAAAGTCGTGTGATGCTTTGCTCAGTTTGTTTTTAAACGCATTTTATTAACTTGATATTTTTGTCTGTCTCTCTGTATCGTTAATAATTTGTAATTGGATTTTAATATACTTCTAGTTGAGAAATTTCGTTCAAATTTAAAACGTATATTTAAGTTGATGATACTTCAATAATAAAAAAGAAAAATTCAAAAATTCGTAATTTTAAAATTTGTGAATTTAATTGACAAATTTTGTTTTTTATGTTATTTTTTTTCTCTCTCTCTCTTTCTCTTTCTTTTCTTTATTTTTGGTTAGTTAAAATACAAAAATTAAATAAATAAAAAAATGTAGACAAAAAATTATATTTTCTTTACATTTTTTATACAATATGCTTGTGTTGTTCTGTGATTCCAAAAAGAATTCACAATCAGTGCTGCATAATATACGGCAGAATGCCGATGCCTTTAATAAGCCACTTGCATAATCAATGTCATCTAGAAAAGGCCTAGAAACTTCATGAAGAATCTAATATATGTTCAAGAATAACAGATTTAAATAGTAGTCAATATTGCATTGTTTTACATATGGCAACTAATATAAATAATATAAATATTAAAAAAAATAAAAATAAAAAACTAAAAACTTGAAAATAAATTCATAAAAAATACTTTTTAATATACACGCTTTTTAAACAAAAATGCCCTAAAAAATAGAAAATAAAATATTAATTAAACCTTGAATATTATCCTTTATATGGGGCGCAATTAATATTAAATTCTTTACCTACTACTTATGTTCATATGCACCCACACTTTTTTGTTGGACATATGTAAAGGATAATATTCAAGGTTTAATTAATATTTTATTTTCTATTTTTTAGGGCATTTTTGATTGAAAAGCTGTATATTAGAAATTTTTTTTATGAATTTTTTTAAAATTATTTTATACTTTTTATATATATTGGTTTCTGATTCGCAAACCGACCCTTATCAACCGTTTGATTAAATATATAGTGGTTAAATTATATAGATAGACATTGCGGTCACCTTCTAATTTATCAAAAAAAAAATATTTTTTTCATAAAACGTCTCATTTCATAAATTATGTAAATCAATTTATCCTACTTCTTCCTGATATAGATAAACATATATTAATTTAATAAAATAAATTTAATATGTAAATAAATACGTTTATTTATTTATTTAAATAAAATTAAAAATTATTAGCTAATCAAAATTAAAAAAAAAATAATAGTAAATACTGTATTTCAAAAAGTACTATATAAGTTGTAATTGTAATAAATAAAAAATTATTCGTATTGAATCATGATTATAAATATAATCAATAAAATAAAATTAATAATATAAAATCATTTATTAATTGAACATTAAATTAATCAATTTAATAAAGAATAATCGTATTAAATTTTTTTATCTGTAAGTTTAATTTTAGTTTATATTACTAATATTTACCGATTGACGATAGTAAGGGAGGTATTGTTTTCACACCAAATTGCACATGTAGAGATTTTTATATATCTCCACAAATCATGCATTTTGTTAACAGAAAAAAGTATTTTTAGCATGATGTATTTCCGTATATCTATCTATCCGTTGTATGTCCAAATAGACATGTACACCTTGAACAGCCCAATGATTTTGATAAAATTTGGTATATTTATTTAATGCATCAGTACATGAATTCATCAACTTTTGGTGTATATCCGAAAATCGGAAGTGGTAGTTTACAAACTATTAATTTTATATTCATTGTTCCAAAATATTTCATTTAAAATATTCTAGTAATTATTGAGTAATTAAACTATAAATAAAAACCAAGATAATATAATTTAGTAATTTTAATTCAAATTTTAAAAATATTTTTTTTGATCTTTATATATACGATGTTTATATATAATGTCGTTAGGAAATTAATTTATTTCAAATCCTCGGACGGTTCTGTGCCTGGCCACAGCTCATATTTTTTTATATAATTATTTCTTATTGGATTTCAAATTCTATATCCATTTTAGCCATCTTGCACATGATAATATAAAATTATAATATATTAAATTAATTGAATTTACCTGACCTTAGTGTTAGGCGATCATGGCAAGAAGCACTAATTGTAAGTTACCATCATGGATATATTATAAAATAAATTTATTAAAAAAAATATACTAGTACACAAGTTGATAAGTATTAAATTATATTATAAAAACTAAGTTCGTATTTTTTTAATTTTAAATGAAAAACATGTACAAACAATAAAAAATAAAATAAATAAAACTACAATAACTCAAAGGATATTGCAAAACAATTATATATATATATATATATATATATTCAAATAACATTATATTTAAAATAACCTTGTGTTGCCTTTTTAAAATACATTTCTCTCTGTCACTCTCAATCTCTCTCTTTCCATATATATATATATATATATATATATAAACATCTAAGGTGTAATTAATATTTATTTGTCATTAATTAAAAAGATTGATTATTATTTTTTTATATTTTTTTTTAAAGAAACACGTTTCTTAAATTTCTTTCGATGAAGTAATAATAATATATTATATAATTGAAATTCAGTTTATAGAAATGAAATTTGTATTGATAAGATAATTCATATGTAAGGAAATACTAGAATAAATTATTTCTTTTTTTTTTGGAGACCTTAAGCAAATAAAATAATTCATATAAATATTAAAAAAGCCCAATTGTTTATATTTAGATAAATATACTTAAATATTATAACATTATTTATTATATATATATATGTAAATGTAAATAAAAAAAATTTTTGTTTATTTAATCAATTAAGAAAAATGAGCGGTGGCCAGGCATGAACCGACTGACGATTTAAAAATAATTAAAAACACACATATATATATATATATATATATATATATATATATATATATATATACAGTGGCGTCGGGCCTGGGGCATGTGCCCCCCCCCCCTCCCTAACATTGTGCAAAAAATAAATTTAAAAGTGATTAGTTTTGTAACTGAGAACCCAAAAGTAAAAAACATCTTTAAATTACGTATAAGTATAGTCTAAACGTTATGAATAAATAAATAATTTATTTTGTCAAAATTTTTTCCCAGGGAGACTCTCGAACCCCCCCCCCCCCCCATGCCCTCCCCAACATAATATATCACGCTACGCCACTGTATATAATTAAATTTTATATCATTTTTAATTCGACCTATATATACATATGTAATTATTATTATATTTAAGCCCCGGCCGCGGACGCATAGGAATCTAGCGCCAGGTACATAGTCGCAACTATGTAATTGGGCTGGGAGAATTAGGTATTTTTCGTGAGTTGGAAAAAACTAATAATTTTAATTAAGTAATTATATTATACTATTAATTTAAATTTAATTTTTATTTAATTCCTATTTTATTTTTTATTAAATCACATTAATAAAAATCGTAAAAGAATAATCTCATAACTTTGATTTATAAATATATAAATTTTTCTATTTGTAAGAATTTATTCAAATAAATTCATATGAAAAATAAATTATGATAATATATTAAAAAATTAAATAAAGGATAATTTTTATTTATTTACAATTAAATATATATATATATATATACTAGCCGTCCCCGGCATCATCCGCCGGTATAAAACTCTTCTTAAAGAGACAGGAGGCTTCTAGCCGCACGAGATTGATTATTAATAATAGTTTATATAGGAAATTTCGTTTCAAATACTTACAAAACAACACAATGTTTAAATATTTAATAATTAATAACTTTATTCAAATCGTCGTAATATTTTTTTTTCAAAATTTAATAATTACCAAAACAAAATTTAAAAAAAATGAAGTTAGTAACAAATAAATAATTTTGATAGGTTTCTTTTTAAGTTTATTATGTTTAATAAATTCTCTTTTATGATAAAAAATAATATTAATATAGAAAATTAGAATATTTCAATTCGTATTTCAAATAAAAATTTTAAATTGTAAAATTCTAAATTTGTAGCTAACTTCATAATGTCATACTTCATAATGAAGTCATACATACATAGGAAATTATATATATTTTTATGATGATGATATATATTATTTTACAATTAAATATAAATATATATTCTTTTATTTATAATATTGCGAATTCAAAAAATGAAAATGAAATAAATTTACTAAAAAAGATAAATAGATAAATTACCAAGAGACAATTATCAATGTCAACTAATAGATCTTTGATTAAAATAGAAATAATGCTAATCTATGTAGATTCCCTTACAAAATCCAATATCCAAGCTGAATGGGACTAGTTTATTCCATTAGGGGTGGGCAGTGGGACAAGAAACAGACTATTTAGTTCATCAACTTGTCTCCTCATTTCATGCCCTCACACATTAATGTATTCAAATCAAATAAATCAGACAATCGAAACATTCATTTAATCAATCACCCTAATAAATATTATAAATTAACATACTCAAGTATGTAATTTATTTAGAGTTTAGTTTCTATAAGTATATATAACAAAATTAAAAATAATAAAAAAATTTTTTTTATCTAATTAAATAAATTCAAAAAAAGATTTAAATTATGATGTATTGAGGAAATATAAATTTAAAATTATAATATACTTACAATTAGTATACAAAATTCTTCATTTATTTTTAAAACACTGTTGAATTCTTTTTTATATTTATAAATATTTTCATCGTAACGTTTTAATTTTGTTTACATTTATATATGATAGTTTTATATGGAAAAACTTTCTAAACAAATTTTTCATAAATTTCAATTGCTAATTTTGAAATGAAAATATGCCATTGTTTTTTCCCGAATAATAAAGTTGTTGGTTGAGTGACATAGATCATGATTTTCTGAGTTTTTGAAAAAAAAAATTAATAAAATATACCAATATGGGTCAAAATAGTTAAAATCACGTGAAATCAGTTTGAATTTTAAAAAATTACAGGGTAATTATTTACGAAACGGGAAGCTTCAGGGATTTGGATGTAACTTTGCCAATGGATTCCTTTTTTATTCCAAAGAAACTTTCTTTATGCAATATTTATTGGTCTCTTCTAGTTTATGAAATAAAAATTAATTATGAAAAAAGACCCATTTAATAACGTTTTATTGACTAATTCTTTAATTATTCACTTATACTCTAATTATCGGGTTTTTTTTTCAATTCGGTTTGGAAATATGAAAATTAAAAAAATAATTAATTAATTAATTTTTTTGAACTGAACCCCCCCCCCCATCGGAAATTAGTGGAGTCCTCTAATGGCCAACTGAATAAAACATGGTAGCTAAATATAATGTAAATTTATTTATAATATAATGCAAATTTTAATAATTTTCATCTGATAAACTGGAAGAGACCGAGAAATATTGTACAAGGAAAGTTTCTTTGGAATTAAAAAATGAATCCTTCGGATTTTCATCCAAATCCCAGAAGCTTCCTCTTTTGTAAACAATTACCAATTACAGGATCACTTTGAGAACATAGTAAGAAATCGAGCAAAACATGATTATTTTGATTAGAGGGTCAATTGACATAAACAATATATAAAATTTGATTTTTATGATACAAGATTGGAACGGTTGAAGCAAATGAGTTATTATTAATATGTGTGATTCATAAATATTCGATATTTATTTCAAATTTTTATAAAATTAAATATTATAATAAACACTTTATTTATTAAAATTTCTTTTTTTGCGGGGCTAACCTTTAAGATTAAAAATATATATAAAAATTATTTTAAAATTTTAATTAAAATACTCTTATAATTATTAAATAAAATTAATCTTTTTGAATATTTAATTTACAATTAATTCCATATTATTTTTAGTTTTTATTTTAAGGGAAATTTTCAATTTTTATCCCACAAATTATTAGTATTTAATTATTATTATTTTTATTAATTTTAAGTTTAATTATAATAGATATTAATTGTTATATCCTCTTGGGTCAATTTGAATGGATGAGTATATTAACTTACTAAATTCTCCCCCGGGAGAGAACGAGAGAGAAAGCATCAACTGAAATTATTATATTTACTTAAAATAATTATACTTGTTGCATTCTTTTACTATGATTAGAAAAATGAGAAAGAGCGATGAGTAGAGAACTGGGAATGGAAAACTTGAAAACAAAGAAAGAAATGAAAGATTTAAATTATTAACAATTTAATATTTTATATAATATAATTAATATCTTAAATATTTATCAATATCATTTTAAAAATTTAAATAATAATAAATATGAAAGGCACCACAGGGTTAGAGGTTAGCGTAGCTGGCAAACATTCTCGTGGTCTTGGGTTCAAGTCCAGGGCCTGGCAAGGGAATTTCTCTAGCTGGGGTCTATGGGAAGGAATCAACCCAGCCTATGGGGTCAAAATTGGGAAAGCTACTTGATAGCGCCTCCGATCAAGAAATTCAAGGTAAAGGTTGGTAGGACCCGTTCTACTGATCATAGGACACCTCATTGATAGCCGTTATCCTTGTACAAACAAAATCAGAGTTTATTTTTTAATAAATGTGTTCAATAAGAATATTTTTTAAAATGATACCATTTTCACATTATATATTAATTAATTTTATACATAATATATTATTGTCTTGAAAATTATTTTAACGTTTTTTTTAAATTAGTATTATTATGAAAAAAATTGTTTTCTTTAGTTGATAAATAAATATTTAAATCTACAAGTTTGATAACAAAACATTTATATATAAGTATGATGAGAGTCATGAGGGCGCTGTTGTCGGGCAATCATCCGGTTGAGAAAGCCCATTGCCATTGTTCCCTTAAAAGCGTCTCCATGGCTATAACATTTTTCCATCAATATACATACGAGGGTAGTTTGAGAAGTCAGTGACTTTTTGAAATCCAAGTGTAGTAACATTAAATGCAAAAGAGTTAACTACCGTCTGTACCATTAAAAAAAAATAAAATAAATTCATATGTATATCTAAAATATTTATAAATTAATTAAATTAATATTAAACATATTATTCAATTTCTGACTATTGTCAAATTTTGATTAAGCTGTGTCGTTTAGGGTTCGTTTTAATATTCACTTGAATTACCTACAATTTGAGTTTTAAAAAATTAATCAACTTTGAAGGAACAAAAAGTGTTGCCGTTAACTAAAAAAAATTATTTAAAAATTCAGTTGACTATTTTTTAGTCATTGACAGGAAACTCGTTGGTTGGTGTGATTTAAATGGTCTTTGACGAATAAAAAGTCAAAATTAGCTGGAGTGTCTTCACTCGACTATCTCGCAATTTGAATTGGATTAAATAACATATTAAATTATATTTAAATTAAATTTAATTAATTATAAATTATAAATTAAAATTAATAAATAATATTTATTAAAACAGCGCATGTTTGGCTCTTTGTTGATTGCACCACGTCACGTGTTGGCGCGTGAGATTTGCAGTGTTAAAAAATTAATTCTGGTACTTTCAGCGATTCAATCAAGCTGAAATTCTATATATAGCAGTTTTATACAATTTTGAATCATGTGAAAAATTATCAAACATATATCTTTATTTTTACGGTCACTTTAGAGGATAAAAAATCAAAACGTTGTAGGTAATGACGCTCTTCCGGTTGAGCTACATTTCTCAAAAGTTGATAGAAAACTACGAATTTTGAATCATGCCCATGTACCAAATTTCATTATTCTAGCTCAAACCGTTTTTGCGTAATCTTGTCTACATACATACACACATACACACATACACACACACACATTTATTTTTCTCAACTTTAGTGAAAATGATTCAGAAACCTTCAAAACGTATAAAAAAATCAAAATCTCAACATCGAAAATTTTCGTGATCGCAATACTATCTCTGGCGAGATGTAAAAATCAGAGAGAGAATGTGTGTGCCCATACGATCCGATACTTGGTTTTATCGAGTCTTTTGCAAGTATAGCATGTGACTAATAGTGAAAGTAATATTTAATACGGAATCTATGACGTCGAAAGCGTCGTGAGAGGTTAATGCCATTTAAATTGGAACCGATTCTACACCTGGAACTACTGAAAATAAATAATGAAATGTAATCTTATCTAGATGATTATTTATAATTAAAAACAGAAAAATTCAATTAATTTAAAATGATAATTTTATATTTTATATTATATTTTATTTTATTTGTATAATGAATTATTTTAGTTTTATTTATTAATATAAAAATTATATACTCTAAATAACTATTTAATTCCTTTTATTAGATTTAAGATATATATTATATTTCTATCTATCTCTGTGACTACGGAACTCGAAAATTCTTGGCCGCAGCAACCACACCCCTCCAAGTATTCCTATTCTGAGTCACAACCTTCCAGTCCCTATCCTCTCACATCTCTCTCACATCCTTTCTCACATTATCTACCTACCGTGTCCTTGGTCTTCCAAGTGAACGTTCCCCACTCGGTCTCCCTACCAATATATTTTTGGCCATTCTATTTTCTCCCATTCTAGCCACGTGCCCTGTCCATCGCAGCTTTTTCCCTTTAATAACCCTAACTATATCTGGAGATGCATAGAGCTCATGCAATTCCTCGTTATGCAATCTTCGTCATTCCCCGGTGATCTCATCTTTCTTTGGCCCATAAATGCTGCGAAGAATCCTATTCTCAATTACTCTAAATCTACTCTCATCTCCTAAGGTCATAGAGCAGGGATGTCCAACACGCGGCCCGCGGACCGCATTGCGGCCCACTCAAAGTTTTGATGCGGCCCACTATCGAGTCATTTTGGAGTTAAATTTTAAAGAATTCACAGTCCAGCAAGCGACCTATAACTTCGAGGCTATAAAAAAAGGGTGTGTGTGTGTGTGTGCAACATTCAAAAACAAAAAACCACCTCTATCCCCAAAAATCTCCATAAGTTTTGAGACATTCACTAGCTAGGCTTAACATATTCTGGTAATTTTGCGGCCCAGTTAAATATTTAAGTTTGCGATGTGGCCCATTAAATTAAAAGGTTGGACATCCCTGTCATAGACCATGCCTCACACCCATATAATACAACCGGCAAAATAATTGTTTTATATATTTTTTATTTTTATCCTCTTTGATAATAATTTTGACACGATAAGCCTCTTACTGCTTGATAACAGGCGTTTCCCGATTGCAACTTCGCTTTATATTCTTCTCTCCTTCGTGATTACAGATCCTAAGTATTTAAATTTTTCTACATTTTCGAATTCTACATTTTGTATATTAAATATATCTTATCTTATTATGCTAGCTAAAATTGTATCTATATATCTATATATCTATATATTTATCTATAACCATTGGTTCTCAAAAACCGCTCTAACGATTTTTTTCAAATTCACACTAGATATAGTATTTATAAAGAAAAATTGAGTTTTATTGATCACATCTCTTGAAACTTACAGCTTCATTATTAATTTCTTAATTGAAAATTATATATGGGTGTGACGTCATCAATTTTACTTCAATTAATATTTTTTTTATATTTAAAATATTTTAAAATAAAATAAATTTCGAAATAAAATTAAAAATATTTATTTTTAATAATATATATATATTTATTAATCTTAATTAATTAATTATTAACAAAATAAAATATGGTTGGTTGATTCCCGCTTTTTTTTAAATGAATTGTATTAACATTTTTTTATATATTTAAAATATTTTAAAATTCATTATTTAATTTCAAAATAAAATTAAAAATATTTATTTTTAATAAAATATATATATATATTTATTAATCACTCTCAAAAAAAACAAAAACAAAAACAAAAAAACATATAATTCTTGCAAAGAGAGTAAAAATGTCATGTTAATTAAGTAAATATATATCAGTCTAATGGGTAAAGGCACTGTTTTGAATAGTCAACTTAGCAGGATCGAAACCGGCGGAAAAAAATTTTTTTTTTTTTTTATCTATTATTTTATATTTATTTATTCATTGTTCTTTGATTAAATTTAATTTCTTTTATTTTATTTTATTAATTAAAATGATGCAACATTTAATAATTGTAATATTGTAATAAATTTTATTTTTTTTATTTTATTAATTACTTATTAGTCATTAACTAATAATTTAATATTAATTCAAATTTTTTTTTTATTTTTTATAAATTTTTATTATTTAATTTTGCTTTTGTTTATATATATATTTTAATTAACTAATCTTATCTTTTAATTTATATATGGACAAATGACACTCATATTGAAATTTGACTCCAGCCTTTTTTTAAAAGATATTGTTTTAATATTTTTTTTATATTTAAAATATTTTAAAATTTTTTATTTAATTTCGAAATAAAATTAAAAATATATATTTTAATAATATTTTATAATTATAAATTACGATATATATTTATCATTCTTCCAATAAAAAAAAAATATTCATGCACTTAGAAACATATCTAATAATACATATTTATGTATTATTGAGGACCCCAAGTTCCATGCAATGATGCAACATTTAATAATTGTAATAAATAATTAAAGAATTGTATATCAGCTCGGTGTCCCAAGTATTAATATTACCAGCCAAACCCAATATAATAATGAATTATTTTTTTTTAACTTAATTACCTAGCCGAGGCTCGGGGTCCCGGTGTGATCTTAATATATTGTCAGAATTAGATAAATAATGTAGAGAAAAATTATTTAAAAATAGATATTTATTTAAATGAAATAAAATTATTTAATTTACAGAATGAAAATGTCTATAATAATGTCTAAACATTTTTTCGAGCGACAGCTCGGTATCCCAGGTATTAATATTACCAGCCAAACCCAATAATAATGAATCATTTTTTTTAACTTAAGTACCGAGCCGAGGCTCGGGGTCCCGGTACTTATATTTAAATAACTAAATTTATAAAGAATAATTGTTAATATACAATTATTAGAAATATTATATTAAAAACTATATTATTACAATGGTATACACAAACTTTTTCTTTTGTTTTTATTAATCACCCTTTACTACTTATATTATGAGTTTTGTTCAAAAGAAAAGGTGAATTTAGAATTTTCACGGTACATTCGATTATCGAAATTTTTCTTTTGTTATGTTGGTACACATATGTTTCTCATATGTTGAAATTATCAAACATTTTGGATTAGTAGTTTGTTTTTGACAACAGTAAAAGTTATTCACATTTGTGTGTATTCTTCGATTTTTTAAAGAATCTGTATTAAATTTTGCGTTAAAAATGGATTAAAGAGCTTCAACGCACTTTAAATGTTGACTGTAGCATTCGGCGAGTCGACTTTGTCTCAAAAAAATGTTTATAAGTGGTACAAACGCTTTACAGAAGGCCGAGAATTTTGATCAAATGTGAAGGTTTAGCTCACTGTTTTCTTCGAGTTATTGCCAACAGTTCGTACTTTTAATAAGGAATACTACAAGGACGTTATGCAACGTTTGCGTGAAGTAATACGGCTCCAATGATCGGAATTATTGAAAAACTAATAATGGGTTCTGCATCATGATAATGCACCAGTTCACACATCATTGCTTGTTCGTGATTTTTTGACCAAAAACAACGCTCTATTTATGCCTCAACCACCGTATTCACCAGATTTGGCTCCCTGCGACTTTTTCCTATTCCCAAAACTGACGAGGCTAATAAAAGGAAAGCGTTTTGCTACAATTGATGAGATAAAGTCGGAATCGAAGAACGAGCTGATGGCCATATCGTGCTTCGACGATTGGAAGAAGCGCTGGCATAAGTGCATTATATCAAAGGGGACAAAACGAATATTGATGAATAAATAAATACTTTTCCAAACAATTCAAAATTCACCTTTTCTTTTGTACAAACCACGTATATTAAAATAATCAAATAAAAAATATTCATTGAGAGAATCTTTTTAAATTTCATATAAAATGAAAAAAATAATTAATAAATGAATGAGCATGAAAACATTTATTTATTTAAATGTCTGATAATGATATAATCAAGTTTACATAACACCTATGGCTTTATTTTTTAAATATTCAAACAAAGGATTTGTGAGAAGGTAGGAAGAAGGGGCTAGTTGATTTGAATTATAAAGGAAAAAAAAACATATCACCTTTCATTTGAAATGTAAATGAATATTTATTTATAAACACTTTCCGGAAAGTTGACTTTTTATTATTGTAGTATTCATAAAATATAAATAAAAAATTAAAAATATATTATTATTAATATATTAATTTTGAAATATGTATATACCTTGCAACCGATCTCTCCACAACCAAGTTCACTAACTAATCTATCTTCATTCATTCTAGTAGGCTTAAATATGTATTTTAAATATTTTGACTGGAAAAATGCTAGAATTAATATTTTACAATTAAAACGTTTTTATCAACTTCAATTCATGTCTGTTTATCTGTCTGTTCGCTCTTATGACAAATTGAAATCGATTTTTCATCAACTTAAATTGAGATAGACTTTTGAAAATTTTTATAGATATTTCAATGGATCCCAAGAAGGTATGGAAGAAATATATAATTGTATTATAATTAATTGTAATGTAATTAGTGATTAATTGCCTTTGGTATTTGAATTTTCATTCACTCCATCTGACGGATTGAGTTGTTTTCATTTTGAAAATAATTCAAAATAATTTAAAACATTAAAAGAGGAATTTTTAATTAATATAATAATTATAATAAATATAAATTAAAAACATTACTTCAATAATAACATTTAATATTTTCTTTTTGTTTTATTCTATTTACAAATTCTCGTATAACATCAACTTTATATATTTCTCATCTTAGATCCTTTTCTATGAAAAATTTTATTTTTTTAGAATTAAAATCTCAAACGAATAAAATAATAAAAATATAAAAATTTAATATAAAATAAAAAAAAATAAAATAATTTTTCTATAAGGCTGACAAAGTTTCTGGATAAATTGCTTCATATTCATCGAAAACGTGGGGCGAATTTAGTTTTATTTATTTATATGAAGTTATATTACCAAAATTCAACTTGATGTTTCATATAAATAAATAAAACTAAATTCGCCCAACGTTTTTCGTTGATTGTGAAGCAATTCATCCATAAATTTTGTCAGGCTTTTATGAAAAAACGTTATTATATAAATTATTTTATATATTTTTATATTATAATAAACAACACACTGCCCCCTGCAACCACGTTTTTTCCAACTGTCCCTATCCAAAGTACCAGCTCTTTACTACAAATCCGAATGATACTAAAGAATTTTTTTTTAAATTTTCATTCAAATGATACGGTTAAGAATAGGATTGAAGACATGTCATGTAATATAAAAGAAGAATTAATATCGAGAGTGCGCAAAAGTCACTATTACTCATTACAATTGGATGAAAGTACTGATGTCACTAATAATGCCAATTTGTTAGCTTTCATTAGATATGAGTTTGAAAATCAAATACAAGAAGATGTATTGTTTTGTGATTCACTACCTTCACGAACGACAGCTAATGACATATTTAACAGTTTGAATAATTTTATAACCGAAAATGAAATAGAGTGGCCAAAATGTGTTGGAATTTGCACTGATGGTGCTCGTGCAATGTCAGGTACAAGAACTGGATTGATTGCTCTTATTAAAAATGTTGCGCCTCAGGTTGTTTGGAATCATTGCTGCATTCACAGAGAATCATTAGCAGCCAAAAATATGTCACCAGATTTGAAAAGAACATTAGACGAAGTAGTTAAAATTGTCAATTTCATTAAGGCTCGTCCACTTAATTCCAGAGTTTTTAAAATTTTGTGTGAGGAAATGGGTAGTCAACATACACATTTATTATTACATACAGATGTACGTTGGTTGTCCCGCGGGAAAGTACTCATTCGCCTTTTTGAGCTTCGAGATGAAATACGATTGTTTTTAATAGATGCGCATTTTGAACTGACCGAATGTTTCAATGATTTTATCTGGATAGCTAAGGTGGCTTACTTGACTGATATTTTTACAAAATTGAACGAACTTAATTTGAGCCTGCAAGGTACTGTTGTAAATATATTTAAAGTTGAAGATAAAATAGAAGCAATGATTAAAAAAATCGACTTGTGGTCGAAACGCATCCAGAACGGTGTATATGAGTCTTTTCCAACTCTAAATGATTTCATAGAAAGCTCCAGTGAAAAATTGCTTAATCAAACGCGTCAATTATTTGTTGAACATTTAATTACTTTGAAAAGCAACTTCAGGAAGTATTTTTCTACTCCTGATCCTTGCAATAACTGGATCAGAGATCCATTTAATATGGAAATTACAAATGTTAAACATTTATCTGCACCTGAACAAGATATTCTCGTGGAATTATCATGTGATACAACTTATAAACTAAAATTTAACAAAACTGAATTGAGCAACTTTTGGTTACTTCTCAGGTCAGATTATCCTGCGCTTGCAAATAAAGCACTTCAACACTTGATTCCATTCTGCACAACATATTTATGCGAACAAGCTTTTTCGGTACTATTTTATATTAAGTCTAAATATAGAAACAAATTAAATGTAGAGCCGGATCTTAGATTAAAAGTTTCCAATATTAAGCCAGATATTGAGATTCTTGTTTCAAGAAAACAACTGCATACATCTCATTAAATATGTAAGTTATATTTAATGAGATAGATGCAGTTATTTTTTAAAATATTTCTTATTTAATATTTTCTGAAAAAAATTATAAAATATTTATATGAATTTAATGTAAGTACCCATTATAATTTGTGAGATTTGTTGCTATGACAATGTTTGTATTTTCTTTCTTCAATATTATAATTTCTAATAAAATGTGTTCTACAATATGCAAAAAAATCGTTATTCACCAATCACTGTTAGAAATATTCATCATATATCCTTGTCCTTATGAGATCGTAAGCCAGAAATTAATTAATAAAATGACGTAAAGTACCTAAAGTTGTGATGGGGGTCCGTCAAAAAAAATTTTTTCAAGTGGGGGTCCGTGGAGTACATAAGTTTAAGAACCTATGGGCTAGACTTATATAAAGCTAAATTTAATTAATTAATATTTTTTAATTATTATTTTTATTTTGTTTTAAATTTAATTTTGAGTAATAAATAAAACATATTTCAATGAATGCTTATACTTAATTTTTTTAAAATCCTTTTTAAATTCTATTAACTTTATTTTATCAAATTTCTTAATAATTTATTTCTCCTTTGTTAAGTTTTGATTGATTCTCACTCACTGATTAAAGGCTTTTGATTTCTTTCGAATCACTTTAACTGCTGATGATGATGAGTGGTAAAGACCCTATCATTTCGATAGGTTTTTTTTATAATCCTCTCTTTCCTGTTTCATATATACTAACTGTGGTCCTTCAAAACGAATATATATATATATGATAGAGAAAGAGATGGTCTCTGTTGGTAATTAAAACGTCGCACAGGGGTCGAGTGTTAGGGGTGGGAGTGGAGAGAAGATTGAAGGTGGGGAAGGTGAGGATGGGTGGACCTGTACGTGTCAGTTGGTCCCGCGGGGTGTCAACCACCCAATCGGGTGAGGGTCACTCGGCCCGATGATCGAGTGTAGCCTGACGTCAACACCCCCAAGAACACCACTCGTCCAGCAAACATCCACCAACAACCAACAACGAGTACCAACCAACCAAATAAACCATCTGTATGTATATATATATGTATATATATATATATACATATATATATGTAAGTCACCTTCTCAAAGACAAACTCATTCCCATTTCAAACATCTCAATCTTCGATATTTCTTTCTTTCATTAGTAGCTGATAATTTCGTGTTTTATATTTTCACAATTTTTTAAATTTATGTGATTAATTATTTTAGGATCGCCTCTTCACAGCATTTATGAGTCAAGAAAAAGTATTATATGGGTGTGAGGCATGGTCTGAGGAGACGAGAGTAGATTTAGAGTATTTGAGAATGGGCCAAAGAAAGATGAGGTCACCGAGGAATGACGAGGAATGCATAACGAGAAATTACAGGACCTCTACGCATCTCCAGTCATAGTTAGGACCAAAAAACCTATAAGGTCGCGATAGACAGGACACGTGACAAGAATGGGAGATGAAATTTGTGGGAAAACCGGTAGGAAGACCAAAGACGCGATGGTCGGAGAATTTAGAAAAAGACGTAAGAGATCTGGAACAAACTAGGAGTTGGATGGGTGTAGCTCAGAATAGAGACACTTGGAGGAATGTGGTTGCTGCAGTCAAAAATTTCGAGTTCTATAGAGCCACAGAGATAGATAGATGGATTAATTATTATAATTGTGATAAAAAACGAATTAAAATAAGTTGTTCCAAAGATGGATACATCAACTCCAAAATCTCTTAATACGGCTTCTACAAACCTTCAATCACTCTATTCTAGTACTTCTTACTTTGAAACATCACATGTTAAAATTATAGTCGTTTTCTGGAAGCTATTATTTTTTCTAAAGATGAAACAAGTTGATAAAAACGTTGGAATAATTGAATAAATTATGCTTCGAATTCTGTGACTTTGTGTGTGTGTGCTTTGTCCCCAAACTGACCCTCAGTAACTAAAAACCTGTTTGTAGGCACTAAAAGAATTGTTGAGGGAAAAGATTTCGTTCAAATGAAGATTTGAACGCGAAAATCTGGAAAATCAAAATATAACTTTAAAAAATGTTCATGTCTGTCTGTCCGTGAAAATTTTAATGTTTTAGACTCATATTTGACGGCCGATTATTATGAAATTACCCCATAACATTATTATACCTCTATTTGAACATTAAATTGAAAAACAAAGAAGATAACAAAAAAAAAAAATTGAAGGATTTAATATACTGTTTGAAATAAAATAAATGTAAAAAAAACCTCTGACTTTTGTACGTCCTACGCAAGGGCAATGCCAATTAAGTCGTTTATATCAATGAGGTGTCCTATGATAAATAGTACGGGTCCTATCAACCATTACCTTGATTTTCTTGATCGGAGGCGCTATCAATTAGCTTTCCCAATCTTGATTTCGGAGGCTAGGTTGACTCCGTCCCATAGATCCCAGCTAGAGAAATTCGCTTGCCAGGTCCGGGACTTAAAACCAGGTCCACGAGAATGGGAAGCAGCTTCGCTACTTCCCACCCTGTGGCGCCCTTAAAATAAATGTAAACTTTTAGATAAAGAATTACAACAAAATATTGTCTTAACTGTACTAAGTGTTAAGAGCGCTGAAGGCAGTCTGAGCTACTAGTATTTGGATAAACATAACAAATACATTGATATTTAATTTAAATGAATGTATGAACATGTATATATAGCCTATATTAAAAAATATAGCTAGATAATAATAATTAATAGTAATTAGACAGAAAATCCAATAAATTAATAATTAAGAGATTATTTTATTATTATGTTATTATGTTTTTTAAAATATAAAACTAATATATATTATTTAGACGGAAAAGAAAATCGTGTGTCTACCATAGATAGCACATTCCAGTTAATTTATTTTGCTGGTATAAAATCTCATTTATATTAACCTATATATATATATATTATATTCATCTCTGGAAATATGTTTTATAATACAATTATTTTGATCATTTATTTCTCAATTTATCAACAAAATTGAAAATTTAAGGTATAATCATCTTATCATTATCATTATAAGCTGTTGACAGATTTTTGTTTCATAAATTATTCAAAATTAAATATAAAATTATTTAATTAATTAATATTTAAAAATATAAGAATAAATAATATTTTTTTCAATTTTAAAATTCTTTAATATGTTTTAATTATATATTTACACTCAAGATGGTTAAAGTTTCACTTTTTCCAATATAATAATTAAGATTTATAACAAATTTAAAATTACCCGATTTTATAAAAAAAATTGTTTTAAAACTGTTTTTGCATTTAATAAAAATTAAATAAAATAATAAATTTAATCATAGATTTTCTTTTTAAAAATTTATCTTCAGGAGAACGGGTCCTATCAACCATTACCTTGATTTTGTTGATCGGAGGCGCTATCAATTAGCTTTCCCAGCTTTGATCCCGGAGGCTGGGTTGACTCCATCCCATAGATCCCAGCAAGAGAAATTCTTTTAAAAAATTGGTTACTTACTTTATAATTAGTAGTAATTTTTTTTCCAAATTTTCTTCTGGAGGGAACTATTTTTCTATCATAATTTGATCGTCAATTCTGGAGAGCTGATTTGTTATATCTCTTAATATTTTTTTATTGTGTATTAATTCCATTATAGTTTTAGATTTTGAAATATGATTTAATTAATTTCAAACTCTTTCTATTTTTAAAAGAGAATTTATCTTATTAATTTTTTTAATTAATAATAAGTTAATTATTTTCACATATTCTTTTAATGAGATTATAATCTTTTGTTTTTATATTAACTTATATTAATTAATCAATAAAATAACAAATTATATATATATATATATATATATATATATAACCTCTGACTTTTGTACATCCTACTAAAAGACAGCGCCTGTCAAATCGGTTGCCGCCTAAGCACGTTAAAGGTGTTCTATGATCAGTAGAACGAATCTTTATCTTGATCTTCTTGATCGGCGCGCAACTTTTTAAGAAGTAGCATCCCAATTTTGAACCCAGAGGCTGAGTGGAATCTGTTTCAAACACCGCAGTTAGAGAAATTAAAATTAAAATAACTTGATTTTTTCATTTCAAGATGAAAAATATATTCCAATTTACTTGATAAAATTTTTGATCCTATATTATATATATATTATATATATAATATAGGATATATATATATATATATGTTGTTATAATTAGATGGCTCAGTTTTATATTTTTCATAGTAGAAATAGCTTATAGACTGTTTCGACCAAGGATTACTACTGATAATAATATAAATTCTGAAATTATATTGACACCTGTACTTGTCTATATTTTACTTCAGAAAGGAGGTGGAGGTTATATTTTTTCTTTTTATTTATAATAATCAAATATCTTTTATATTATTTATAATTTAATCTAAAAATTATTTTAATTAACATAATATAAATTATTTAATATTATTAGATCAAATCATTTATTCAACAATTTATTTAAAATTCCTTCCTTTTTATGTATTATATTCATATGTATTATATGTTTCTAAGTTCATGAATAGTTTTTTTTTTTGGGGTTGGAAATGATAAATATATTTCGTAACTTTATTCTAAAATATTATTAAAATAAATATTTTTAATTTTATTTCGAAATAAAATAAAACTAATTTTAAAATATTTTAAATATGAAAAAAATATTAATACAATATCAATTAAACAATACCTCCCTTACTATCGTCGGTCGGTAAAAAAGAATGGCGGGAGGCAATTTCCAATATTGATGACGTAATTTGTGACGTCATTTAAATTAACTATTTTAAATTAAGAAAATACTAATAAAGTTGATTTTTCTCGAGGCTGAAACCATCATAGATCGATTTTTCTTTATAAATATTATCCATGGTGTGAATTTCAAAAAAAATTCTTAGAGCGGTTTAAATCTTAAAAATATACAAAGATTTATATATATATATACAATTTTTGCTACAATAATAAGATAAGATATAAGTATAAATCACATAATTTTCTTCACAATTCACTTTGTATTTAGATCAATGATGGTATTGTTTTATATGTTAAATTTATGACCGGGAATTTGAGCAATTGTCCTCTCTCTCTTCATCTAATCTGTCTACCACTTTTCTCTCAACCCCTCTTCCACCTTCCTCACACACTATTTCTGTCTCTCTCTCTCTCTCGTTCTCCCTTTCAGCTCTCCTCCCACGTTTACACTACTAAGCAGCAGTACTCCTGACTTCATTGGGATTGACTAGATTTAAGCCATCTCTCTATGTGTCCCTAATAAAGCACTTCATCCGACAACCGGAAATAGGACAAGCATCACAAACGGTCAACAGACAATAACACTAGACGAGCAGCGATCCATCTTATTATTATTATTTATTGATATTCCCCATCCCTTTACAAAAATAAAGAAATATGGAGAAAGACAACCATGGCAGTTTTATTATATCAATTTTTAAATTGATTATTATTATTCATTAAAATGTGAATTTCAAAAAAAAACCTTTATTATCAATTATTATTGTCAATTGTTAAATCAAATTGGCTATTAATTAAAAATTATTTTATTTAAATTTTATTTTGTTGTTTATATTTATCATAATTATATTATCATTAGTCGTTTGGAATCAAATTCTGCCGGTGACATAAAACTCTTCTTAGAGGGACAGACGGCTTCTAGCCGCACGAGATTGATTAATAATAATAATTTATAGGAGATTTTGTTTCAAATACTTACAAATCAAAACAATATTTAAATATAAAATTAATAACTTTATCCGAATTGTCGTAATAATTTTTTTATTTTTTTTTTTTTAAATATTTAATAACAAAACAAAATTTAAAAACAATGAAGTTAGTAACAAATGGAAAATTTTGATAGGTTTCTTTTTATGTTTATTATGTTTAAAAAATTCTCTTTATTAATAAAAAAATAATATTAATATAAAAAATTAGAATATTTCTATTATTTGTATTTCTAATTTTTTTTTTTATTTTAAATTCTATAAAAATGTTAAATTCAAAAATTCTAAATTTGTAGCCAACTTCATAATATATAATATAATATTACAGACATTTCATACGTACATTCGTAGTAAATTATATATTTTGATTATTTATAATAATTCAAAGTAAAAAATAAAGAAAGTACTTATATTTTAAATTCTATTCCATGTTTTATAGGATTCTTTCAATCGTTTTTATTTTATTGATGAATGAAATTTGTTCATGAAAATGGCTTATAGGCAATGAACGGAGTGACTGTAAAGGGGTGTCTATTGGAATGGGGTTTAATAGAAGTGGTAAAGAGTAACAGCTCTAGAGGAGTCAGTTTTAATGGGTTGTGGTCAGACCACTTTATACTCTTGATGGACTCCCCACTCTTCTAAAATCTTACAAGGGCTTACATTTTCCTTTCAGCCCCACTCCTCTCTCTTTCGCATCCCTCATCCCCTTAACTCACAAATTGACATTGCTTAATTCACTATTATCAACGATCCAATAGGAATCTAATTCAAAATGTCATTAAAACACAAAGAGAAAGGTAAAGTAAACTTTTCTTCTTTATTTTTTTTTTTTGTGTTTTTTTTTTGTTTTTGTTTTTCGTTTGTTGTTTATAAAGACATTAAATGGCAATAATAACGACTTTTGTAATAAAACATAATAATTAGCAGGGCAAAAAGTTAATGACACAATAATTAAACAGGGAAAAAAAAATTAAAATAAATAAATAAACTTTTAAGCACTTAAGAAACAGTTTTATTTACAATTTTAATTTTATTTTAATTCATTTGTAAGATACAGGTCTATTCTATATATAATAAAAGAAATTAAAATATAAAATTCTTTAGATTTAAATTCTTAAAATTCAAATTAAAAATGATCTTTAAGCATCTATACGAGGTCTGTTCAAAAGAAAAGGTGAATTTTGAATTTTCGCGGGCTGTGTACATTCGATTATCGAAATTTTTTTAGTTATGTTCGTAAACATATGTTTCTTATATGTTAACATTATCAGTCATTTGGGATTAGTAGTTTGTTTTTGACAACTTAAAAAAGTTAATCACGTTTTTGTGTGTTCTTCAATTTTTTAAAAAATCTGAATTAAATTTTGCTTTAAAAATGAATTAAAGTGCTCCAACAAACTTAGAAAGATGACTGTGGCAGTCTACTTTGTCTCAAAAAAATGTTTGTAAGTGGTATAAGCGTGGTACAAGAAGGACGAGGCGTTCAATCAAATGTGAAGGCTTGCTCACTGTTTTCTTCGATTACAATGGTATGGTGCATCATGAGTTCTTACCAACAGGTCGTACTTTTAATAAGGAATACTACAAGGAAGTTATGCAACGTTTGCTTGAAGTAATACGGCTCCGATAATCGGAATTATTGAAAAACTAATAATGGGTTCTGCATCATGATAATGCACCAGCTCACACATTTTTTGGCCAAAAACAAAACCCTAATCATGCCTTAACCACCGTATTCTCCAGATTTGACTCCCTGTTACTTTTTTCTCACAAAAACGTGATTAACTTTTTCAGTTGTCGAAAACAAACTACTAATCCAAAATGACTGATAATGTCAACATATGAGAAAACATATGTGTACCAACATAACAAAAAACAAATTTTGATAATCGAATGTACACAGCCCGTGAAAATTTTCCTTTTCTTTTGAACAGACCTTGTATATAATTGATATTTAATTATGATGATATTTAATTTATTTGTATGAATGATTTATGTACTTAATTATTAATTAATTTGTTTTTTTTTGTTCTAGGGTGTGGTGAGGCATGCAGCAGGAGGCCAGGAATAAGGGCAAGGGCGGTAGGGCCTGTGGAGTAGCATCCGGGCCAGGGGCAGTGACCACTGGCGATCACCGTGAAACATGGGGAAAAAAGGCAGACTTTCTTTTAAGCGTGATTGGTTTCGCTGTCGATTTAGCCAACGTTTGGCGTTTCCCATATCTATGCTACAAGAATGGCGGTGGTAAGTGATTCACTTTTATTTTTCTATTCATAACATAAAACTTTGTTCCTTTACAAAGTTTTTTTTTTTTTTTTGAATATAAAAATATGAGTTTTTGTGTTTAAGATATATTTTTGCTAAATATATTATTTTGATATCACAATCCTATCGCATGAGCTATATTTTATAATATATTGAAAAAAAAATGGTTAATACATTCTGTATTTTATATATAAAAAATAATAATAATAGTAGAAAAAAAGAATGAGTGAGTAAGCTTATTTAATGACATGTAGGAAAAAAGGAGAGTGGCTGTTGTCGTAGATGATGATGAATGAATGGACCACACACACATATACCACATATGTGTATTATTCGGTCAGCAAATATTTAATTCACGCACACATGCATAAAAAAAAATAGTATGTCGATAAATCCATTAGCATATAATATAAAGCAATTTATTAATCTTGACACTTATAAACAACAACGACATAAATACATTTATTATATTTATTAAGTAACATGTAATAATTAACAATTTCATAAAAGTAAAACCTTTTTCAAAAAAAAAAAAAATAAAATAAAAATAAAAAAAAAATTACAAGATGGTAAAACAAGCCTATGGGTGACTAATCATATAAAAGTAAATTGAAATGAGAATTGGATAGGAGTAGCTGAAAGAAAGTGTTTCCTGGAGAAATATGGTTGCTTAAGTCATGAGTTTTCAATAAATGACTAAAAAAAATAATTATTTCACGCTTTTATTTAATTTCACAAAAAGGCGCCATTGGGTGTGTGGGTAGCGAACCTGCCTCACATTCACATGACAACTAGTATAAATTTCATGACATTTGGATGCATACAACAAAAGTTATTGCGTTTCAAATGTCAGTGTGTTTTGTACATCGGTCGGAAAATGAGTTTCAAACAAAGAGCTACAATTGATTTTTGGGTTAAACTTGTTAAAACTTACTGAAAGGCACCAAATGCTAAAAAATGCATATGGTGATGATTGTCTATGCCGTACGCAAATTTACGAGTGGTTCGGGTGATTCAAATCGGGTAGACAGACGCTGGATGATGACGAAAGATCAGGTCGTCCCAGAACTGGATTTTTACGATTCAAAAAGAATTATTGACAAAGAATTTGTTTCACCTGGCCAGAGAGTCACTGGAGAGTTTTACTTGGGCGTCATGAAGCGTTTGCTTGGACTCTTTTGCACGATAATGCACCATCACATCGTTCGCGACTTGTAACTGAATTTTTGGTCAAAAATCACGTTATTCCTTTGCATCATTTGCCCTATTCATCAGATCTAGCTCCGTGCGACTTCTATCTGTTCCCTTAACTGCATTTGGCGATGAAAGGAAAGTGGCACGCATCGATTGAAGCCATTGAGAAGGCGACGACCGACGTCCTAAAGACCATTCCAATAAAGGACATGGAGAAGTCGTTTGACAACTTGTTCCAAAATGTACATTGGTTTTTTGTTTTTTTAAAAAGTTCGGTTTCTTTTGGAATGGAGGGTGTATGTAGATTCACCACAGTTCTTTGCCCGTGCAAACTGCATGGCACACTCATACACTAACTCACAATAATATAATTTAATTAACTAGTCTTTAGAATTTATCTAATTTTAATTTTTTTTTGTTTATTTATTTATGAAATTTAATTAACTGCGATAATATTTAATCATTAAAAATATTGATTTAATTGAATTTAAATTTATTTTACAAATGGAAATTTTCAAATAATAGATAGATAGATAGACTCCTCTCACTTTTTTTGTTGTTGTGTAAATCAATAAACTATTATGTCTTATGCTAATTTATACGCTTATTATATTCATTCGTTGTCAATTATGATAATTTAAAGGATTTTTATTTACCGTCATGAATTAATAATTTATTTAAGTGACCATTCATGTGAACTTTGATATGATAGATAGATAGATAGGAAATGAACCCAGAAAATCAACCAGTTTCCCTTCCCCTTTTTCTTTCCATCTCTCCCATTCCGGTTTAACTTCATTCAAATGCAAATTATAATTATAATCAAATCCAAGTGAATTTACTCTATGTTGACACCATAAAATAGTAGATAATAAATATTTATAAATTAATCTATTTTTAACTATCTATAATTTAACGAAATACAATAAATCGAATGAAAAATTAGCTGGAGTGTCTCCACTCGACTATCTCGCAATTTGAATTGGATTAAATAACATAATATATTATATTTAAATTAAATTTAATTAATTATAAATTATAAATTAAAATTAATAAATAATATTTATTAAACCAGCGCACTGTTGGTTCTTTGTTGATGGCACCACATCACGAGTTGGCGCGTGAGATTTGCAGTGTTAAAAAATTAATTCTGGTACTTTTAGAGATTCAATCAAGCTGAAAGTCTATATATAGCAGTTTTGTACAATTTTTAATTATGTGAAAAATTATCAAACATATATCTTTATTTTTACGGTCGCTTTAGAGGAAAAAAAATCAAAACGTTGTAGGTAATGACCCTCTTCCGGTTGAGCTACATTTCTCAAAAGTTGATAGAAAACTACGAATTTTGAATAATTCCCGTATACCAAATTTCATGATTCTAGCTCAAACCGTTTTTGAATAATCTTGTCTCATACATACACACATACACACACACACAAACATTTTTCTCAACCTTAATGAAAATGATTCAGGAACCTTTAAAACGTATAAAACATTAAAATCTCGAAATCGAAAATTTTCGTGATCACAATTCTATCTCTGGCGAGATAGTAATAAATAAATAATATTACATAAGTGGAATTTACAACTAAAATATTAATTTACAATTTTTTCAATTATTTTATATTTTATTATTATTTATTAATTAAAATTAAAATTAATTTATATATATTTTTTAGATGATATTTTTGATCTATATAATATAATAGATAAATTAATACTAAGAATAATTTGTTAAAGTTGAGCAGTCCAGTCAATCGACTCATGAATCAAGTTGGCTTGTTATCAAATCAAATATATAATTGAATGTCGCTCGTGTCCTAACAAAATCTACCAGGAAAGAAAGAGAGAGAGAGAGAGAGAGAGAAAGATATTAATCCCTTTTTTTATTTTCACTTTCATACTTTTCTTATAATATAAAATATTTATTTATTTGTTTATTTTATATATGTACTATATATAAATAGCGGCGGCTCGGTACCTTAAAAAAATTATTCCTTATGAAATATGAATTTCAAAACATCTGGGAATGCTATGAACTTTTATTCATATTTATCACTAATTGCATACATAATTCCAATTTCTATGATCATAATATATTAAATATTATGAGAATAAATAATGTAGAGAGAGAGAGAGAGCAAAAAATATTTCAAAATAGAAATTTATTTAAATGAAATAAAGTTATTTAATTTTTTGAATGAAAATGTTATTTTAATCACAATAAGAAACAATATTTTTAAATTGAGAAAAATGTCTGTTCGTTGTGTGTGTATGTGTGTATGTATGTGTTTTTAAATATAAATTTTAAAATTAAATCTATATATATGTCTGTGTGTCTGTCGCCAAAAATTTTCGATTTTTTAAATTTTGATTTTGGATTCGATTAAAAAAAGTGTATCGGCGGTCAAATGGGAAATTTTCAACTTTGGCCGCCGATTTGACCATGTCCTCTACAGAATTTTAAAAAAACCATTTCACTTTTCATTTTTTTTAAAGCTCTACTCGATATATATATAATTATTTATATCAGGAGTGTAAGCAACCTTTTTTATCAAAGTTCCAAACGAAATTTCGTCATTTCTTGTCGGACCGCAGACAAATAAAAATAATTTGATAAAGTATTAAACCTCAAATCAATTCATTCATTTAAGATCTCAAAAATAATTTTATTGATAATTATAATATAATTTAACTTAACAGTAATCAAAATTCTAGGATACTAATAATATAATAATACTATAATGATATTATCAATCCGCACAAATTTGCCTGTTTTAAGAAATTCTATTTTAATTTCTTAGAACACACGAAGATTGAAATAAGAATAATTGTTATATACTTATTGAAATAAGAAAGTATTCTGAACAGAATGAACTGAAATGTTGAATGTTGACACAATTTTATTTTAATTTTTATTTCCATCTATGTCTAGGCTTAATCTTTTTTTTCCTATTATATTATTATATTTTCTATCCTATTATATAATAGCTATTTCATTAACTTTAATAATAACTTTAAATAAATTAAAATTTAGAAAAATCAATGAAAATAAAATTATTTCTATAAATATGTCCTTTGTCTAGACAAAATATAAATAACAATATAAATGCACAAATTTGTCAGGGGACCACACTCGATTGCTCACTCGTAATTTATATCATTATTAAATTAAAATAATTAATTTGATAAGAACAAAATTGAAAAAAAAAATCAGCCAATTTCAGGTATTTTCTTTTTAATTTTTTTTCTTCAAATTTGATTATATATATGAATTATATATAAAAAGAAAATATTATAGGTGAAGTATTTGACTTTAAACTAATAAAGAGTTTTTTTATAAATAATAATCTTGTTTTAGTATTATTGAATAATACAATTCATGAGTATTGAATATTCAAAAATATGTATATCTTCTACTGTTATTACTTCTACTCCACATCCAACTTTATTTTTTTTTGTTTAGACGCTTTTAATACAACTCATTCTCAGTAGAATATCTTCAAAAGTAATTTCTGTTTCTGGAGGAATAAATTTAGCACAGTCTCTTCGATAAAAGGTTCTCTATTTCCTGAAGATTGTGCTACTATACTTTCCAGAGAAATCAGAAAAATGTATTCCTAGACTTTATTGAGAAATGCATTGCGATAGGAGACAAGAAAAATACAGCGCACTTGCCCCATGATAGGATATGTACAAGGCGTGAGATAAAAATTTAAAAATGTAGAGATAAAGATTTATTCTATATCAAATATAATCAATATATTATCTATTTACCAAAAATCAAAATCCCAAAATACAAAATTTACTACTAGTACTAAGATTTGTTATTGCATGTCACAAAATTACACGTGTTAATTTATTCGGGTGTTTTCAAAAGAATGATACATTAGACGGGGGAAATGCAATCTAAATAGGTGATATCTATGTGAAATTATCATGTTGTGAGAAAAACAACCGTTTACGCACTTACCCCACTTCACTTATTAAATTCAATTTAATTTAAACAACATCTACTAAACTCAAACTCATAGGTACACAAACAAGGTTTAACTTTAGGCGGGCCGCAAAAAAACATTTTTCCTTTTTACCGATGAAGGTTTTCACACCAAATTTCACATATGTGAAGATTTTTAAATATTTCCACAAATCATGCACTTTATATTGGTTTTATCTTCGGGAAAAATCATCATCATTAGTTTTTTCTTAATTTTAAATTATATAACGTCATCCAGCCCTTCATGACGTCACAGCCAGCTCCTCCTTATATTAGGTCGAGTCATAAATAACTTCCGTTTGTTATTCATACATTTATTTTTCGATAACACAAAAACAAATAAAAATTAATCTTAAATGAATTCTAACAGTTGATTGGGATGTATTGAGCTTCTGTGATAACTCTCTAGTTGACTGGCGTGGATTTTCTTCCAAAACTGACTTCAAAACATCGTCATCAAAGTCAGAAGGACGACCCATCCTTGGCTCGTCTTTTAAGGTCATGTCTCCAGAACGGAATTTTACAAACCAATTTCTTACTGCCCGATCAGTTATCACTCCTTCACCATATACACTGCAAAGTTTTCGAGCCGTAGCTGTAGCACTATTGCCTTGTTTAAATTCCCAAAGCATCACATGTCGAAAGTGTATTTTTTGATTATCCATTTTAAAGGTATAAATAAAAAAATATTTACGTGCGCACCGAAACGAGGTTGTCTAGAGACTGACCAGTTTATACTTGCTAAGCGAAAACAAAAATCCCTTATCAAGGGGAATCTCATTGTGTACAAACAATACCAAAAGAAGCACACTACTTAGGCGGAAGTTATTTATGACTCGAACTAATATATTATAAATAAAATAAAATTAAAAATATTTATGTTATATCCATATCTGTTTTTTATTCCATTAATAGATACATTTAAATTATTTGGAATTGTTTCTCTAGCTGGAAATTAATTTATTTCAAACCGTCGGTTGGTTCTGCACCTGGCCACAGGTCAACTTATTTTATTTTTTACCGACCGACGATAGGAAGGGAAGGTATTCACACCAAATTTCACATGTGAAGATTTTTACAGATCTCCACGAATCATGCATTTTGTTAACAGAAAAAAGTATTTTTAAAATGATGGCTGACCATCTGTCCATTGTGTGTCCGTATAGACGTGTATTACTTGTACGGCTCAACAAATTTTGATAAAATTTGATATATTTACTTAATGCATCAATAGCATGAATTCATCAACTTTTGGTGTATATCCGGAAACCAGAAGAGGTAGTTTACAAAGTATTAATTTTATATTCATTGTCGGAAATTTTTCATTTAAAATATAGTAGTAATAAATAATTGAGTATTTAAAACTAAAAATAAAAACCAAGATAATATAATTTATTTATTTTAATTCAAATTTTAAAAATATTTTTTTTTCCGATACTTTATATATATAGAAATTAATTTATTTCAAATCGTAGTTCGGTTCTGTGCCTGGCTACAGTCCATTTTTATTTTCAAATTTCAAAGAAATTGATTTTTATTTTTTTATTCCAAAAAACTTTCTAACGCTTTTCCATTTCTTTCTTTTTCAATCTCACTCACTCAATTTACACCAAATCTTTTAAAGAATTAGAAAGAGACAACGGGATAGAGAGAGAATAAATAAAACAAAGCCTTTATTTAAGAAAAAACAGAAATGGAGAGAAGATAAAGGGGAAGGGTATGAGAAGATTTGAGGTTATATTTAAATCGAAGGAAGCGTCTGGAATCAAACGGGCGTCAGTTGCAGCCGGATGCTCATTTCCCATTCGCTGAATGTCTTCTAAACTACAGCTGCCTATTTTCGTGCAGACATAAGCCCTATGGCGAATAGTATCATTCCCTCTTTAGCATTCAAAATCAACACATATCACTATTACTAGTTATTACTACTAAATTACTATTAGAGTAATAATATTGTGAAAATATTGCGATAATATTTATTATTATTTAATTAATTTTATCAATCATTCAATTGATAAAATTAAAATTGAGATCAGTGGCGAATTAAGGTCGTCAGCGGGCCTCTAAGCATTTGATATTGTAATTTGCAATTAATTATTGTTCTACCCACTATCACTACCCATTCAAATCAGATAATATTTTTTAAATAATAAGCTGAAGTGTCTCCACTCGACTATCTCGCAATTTGAATTGGATTTAATAACATATATTATATTTAAATTATATTTAATTAATTATAAATTATAAATTAAAATTAACAAATAATATTTATTAAACCAGCGCGGGTTTGGCTCTTTGTTGATGGAGCGTGCAGTGTTAAAAAATTAATTCCGGTACTTTCAGCGATTCAATCTAGCTGAAATTCTATATATAGCAGTTTTATACAATTTTTAATCATGTGAAAAACTATCAAACATATATCTTTATTTTTACGGTCACTTTAGAGGAAAAAAAATCAAAAAGTGGTAGGTAATGACCCTCTACCGGTTGAGATACATTTCTCGAAAGTTGGTAGAAAACTACAAATTTTGAATAATGCACATGTACCAAATTTAATGATTCTAATTCAAACCGTTTTCGTCTTGTCTACATAAACATATACACACACCTTAGTGAAAATGATTCAGAAAACCTTCAAAACGTATAAAAACATCAAAATCTCGACATCGAAAATTTTCGTGATCGCAATACTATCTCGACTATTATTTGGAACACTCCAGATTTTTATGAATTATATTCATATGTATTATATGTTGCTAACTTCATGAATATTTTTTTTTTTTGGTGAGGTAATGATAAATATATTTCGTAATTTTATTCTAACACCTTATTAATAAATAAATATTTTTAATTTTATTTCGAAATAAAATAAAAAAATTTTAAAATAATTTAAATATAAAAAAATATTAATACC
>OY720349.1:15178212-15268898 GCA_963082975.1 Labia minor | reverse complement strand
CTAAACTAAATTTCGTGAATCTAGCTCAAACCGTTTTTGCGTAATCTTGTCTACATACATACACACATACACACATACACACACACAGACATTTTTCTCAACCTTAGTGAAAATGATTCAGGAACCTTCAAAACGTATAATAACATCAAAATCTCGACATCGAAAAGTTTCGTGATCGCAATTCTATCTCTGGCGAGATAGTAAAAATTGTGATTGTATATCTTTATTTTTAAGGTCACTTTAGAGGAAAAAAATCAAAAAGTGGCACGTAATGACCCTCTTCCGGTTGAGCTACATTTCTCAAAAGTTGATAGAAAACTACGAATTTTGAATAATGCACATTTACCAAATTTAATAATTCTAGTTCAAACAGTTTTCGCGTAATCTTGTCTACATACATACATACACACACACACACAGACATTTTTCTCAACCTTAGTGAAAATGATTCAGGAACCTTCAAAACGTATAAAAACATCAAAATCTCAACATCGAAAATTTTCGATCGGAATACTACCTCTGGCGAGATAGTAAAAAAGAAAAATCGATCTGCATTGGTTTCAACCTCGGGAAAAATAATATTTATTAGATTTTTCTTAATTTAAAATACGAAATTTAAATGACGTCAGCAATCGCGTCAGACAGTACTTGCTTAAATACAAAATATTATAAATAAAATAAAATTAAAAATATTTATGGTATGTCCATATCTGTCTTTCAGTGTGTTAATACATACTTTTAAATTATTTGAAATTGTTTCAGAACGTTTATTTGTTATTTATTAATTTAAAATAGGAAATTTAAATGACGTCAGCAACTACGTCAGACAGCGTTTCCTTAAATACAAAATATTATAAATATAAATAAAATCAAATTAAGAAATATACTATTTTATATCTACAGCCCATATTTTTCTGTCTATCAGTGCATTAATACGTAAGTTTTATAACTATTTTTTTTAAATTATGTTCTGTTAAATTATTTGAATTTATTATCGGTGAACCAGGTATTAATATTATCAGCCAAACCCGATAATAAGGAATATTTTTTTTTTAATGACCGAATAAATACTAAAAATAAATCAAAATTTTAAAAATAAAATCATCTAAATTTCTTAAATTTTGTGGAATAAAAAAAATAATATATATAATTTAATATTTTTATTTCTATTTCTATTAAAATTATTCAAATAATTTAAATATTTAAAATATAACATATATTTTTTAAATATTCAACTTTTTTTTTATCTTGATATTTGTTAAAGAAAATATTAAATAAAAAATTTATCTTTTCTACCATTTCAATTGAATATTCAAACAACCACAACAACAACAACATTCTTATCATCTTTGAAATACAAACTTTAACCAACAACAACTATAACAACAGTAACAAGAATAACAAAAGAAAAAGAATAAATAATCATTTTAGTTTCAGTAAGATAATTTTTTTTTTTTATTTCAAATATGATAGCAATAATAATAATAATTTGTTTCATTAGGGGAATGTGTGAATGAATGAAAAATAATTTTATTATATTTATATATTTAAAGATGTTTTAATTAATTTAATTTAATACCAGGTGTTCTTTCCTTTGTACATGGACAGGGATTGAACCCCCTCTACCCTGAAATGAAATAAATTATTATTCTTATGCAATAGATTTTAATCATATTATTAAAATCTTAACTTCCTTTCAGTTTTCTATATTATTTTATTTTTTAATCTAATTAATAAAATAAGTTGACCTGTGGCCAGGTCCGAACCGACCGACGGTTTGAAATAAATTAATTTCCAGCTACAGAAACAATATCAAATAATTTTAATATATCTATTAATGTAATAAAAAACAGATATGGATATAACATAAATATTTTTGGTAAAACGTTTTTGGGACTAGGCTCTTTAACATTTCCGACTTTTTTTCTAAATTTTTTTCCAATATGGTTCTTAAAAATATAAGTTGACCTGTGGCCAGGTCCGAACCGACCGACGGTTTGAAGTAAATTAATTAGCAGCTTCAGAAACAATTTCAAATAATTTTAATATATCTATTAATGTAATAAAAAACAGATATGGATATAACATAAATATTTTTAATTTAATTTTATTTATAATATATATGTAAGACCAGGCTGTGACGTCATGAATGGCTGGATGACGTCATATAATTTTAATTAAGAAAAAACTAATAAAGATGATTTTTCTCGAGTATAAAACCAATGCAAAGTGAATGATTCGTGATGATATGTAAAAAATCTCCTCATGTGAAATTTGGTATGAAAATAACCCTTACCTTCCTATCGTCGATCGCTAATACTACCACTTCCGGTTTCCGGATTTGCACCAAAAGTTGATCAATTCATCCCACTGATGCATTAAGTAAATATACCAAATTTCATCAAAATCCGTTCAGCCGTTCAGGCTGTACACATCTATACGGACGGACGGACAGACGGACGGACGGACAGACATCATGCTAAAAATACTTTTTTCTGTTAAGAAAATGCATGATTCGTGGAGATATGTAAAAATCTCCACATGTGAAATTTGGTGTGAAAACAATACCTCCCTTACTATCGTCGGTCGGTAATAATGCTATATTATATTCTATCTTGCAGTGATGTATTGGTAAAATAAGAAGTAAAGGAACGCATAGTGGGAGCAAAAAAAAGTCCTATTTTCAGTAAACTATTTTTTTCCATTTAAGTTTTTATTTTTCCTTATTCTTACTATACAAAATATTTACGAACACAAAAAAGAAATTCTAACAGTAAATTTAAGTGGGAGTTGTGTGTTCTGGAACGCGTTCCGGTTCTGAAAAAAGGTAAGGGAACGTCGTTCCCCCGCATTCCTCTCCCAATACACACTGGTATCTTGTATATATGATATAATGGGAAAAATAATATTCTTTTTATATTAATTTTTTAATTTTCAAGAAATACAAAAATCATGGGGAAATCTTTGACCATATTATTAACGATTGCCTAAAACTAAAATTAAACACTCGCTGATCTTTTTGAATTTTATATTTCCTTTATACTTATTTCGTTAAAAATCTATTTTGAGGGAAAATGTTATTGATAAGGAAACTATAAGTTATTATTAGCTATACCCCAGCAGAATACGGCTATATTATGAGATTCCAGGATACCAGGTGCGTCGGAAAGCCATTACTGGATTTTTCTAACAAATGTTGCAAACGTCAATTGCACAATATTATTATTTGACACATATGTTATTTTATTCTACTAATCTCAAACCAAATCAAACCAAGTTAAATTGTATATTTATCGAATAAAACGTTGTCATAGATTTATATTTCTTTGTGTCTGAAAAATTTGCACTAATTAATACTTTTATGACTTAATTAAAAGTCATCGTTTGTTGGTAGGAACTCATGGTGAGTATGATACAATCAAGTGAGATCTCATTTTGAGAATTAAAAAATGGACATTTCGATGTGCAAGACCAAATAAATTCTGGTAGATCGAAAGAGTTTGACAATGTCAATCTACAAAACCTAAACCTATTTAAAAAAAACTATTGGCAAAAAAGTTAAATGTGTCCCAAAAATTATTTAAAATCGATTACGAGCAATGGAATAAATTCAAAAGTGGAGAAGATGATATGTGCCACGTGATTTGCCAGGCAAATAGTAAATCAAATATAATCTGTTAAATCCTATTTCAAAAATAGCATTTGAAGTCATTTCTTTACCAACGAGTGATAAAAAATTATGAAAGAAATTATTTTGAAAACTTTAAAGGAAAAAATTTCCCTGGTGAACTCAGTTCACTGACTAATCGAGACAGTACTCTGTGTTTTGAGTACGCAGAGCGTAGTGTATTACGAACTGTTGAAACCTAGTGCATAAGAACAAAAAATAATCAATTTACCTAAACCCTCATTGATGTAAAATGGTTCAGAAGCAGCCTGAAGATAAGATAATCTGATTTTACTGCATTATACTCCAAAATAAGTAAAAGTATCAAACGTGGAAATTCTTTGGATAGAACATCCCATTTGATCTTCTCTTCAGATCTTTTCCCTTCTGACCAACTCCTTTTCTAAAAACATTAGGACAGATGCTTTCAGAGCAGCACTTTTCAAAGAAGTTAGAAAATATCTTGTTGAAAGATTTACTTCTCATTCAATCTGCAAAAAATGAATACTACACAGCTATTTCAATCTTTCATCTAACTATATCATGTAAGAGAATAACTTTGCATCTGTATCACGCTATTGATGGTTTTTGCAATAATATTTATTCAAATGACATCGGTAGACATCTAAATTAAGAAAGGAGAAATGTCGAAATATTGTTTTTTACGTTGATACTCCCCATATGGTAATCGAAAGGTTGAACAAAAACCAAGACAGTTTTTTGGATATATACAAGATCCTCTTAAAGAGCTGACTAGCAAGAAATTAATAAGGTTTTCTCAAAACAACTTTGTTTAGAAATAAACCCCCATAAAACATACAACCTACAATCAGTAGAGAAAGCTGCCGGTTGAACCACCAGAATTTCAACCAATAGAGCGTCTCGGTTATTTCAAAAAATCTGGAGTGTCTCCACTTGACTATCTCGCAAATTTGAATTGGATTAATTATTTGATTAAAAAATTTAATTTTACAGTATAGTATTGTTATCCAATCAAATTAATTAATTTAATTTTAAAACATTTACCTTCATTTTTAAGTCAAAATTTAAAAAATTAATTCCGATACTTTCAGCGATTCAATCAAGCTTTATACAATTTTTAATAATGTGAAAAACTATCAAACATATTTATAGCTTTATTTTTACAGTCAATTTAGAGGAAAAAAAATGAAAACATGGTAGGTAATGGTCCTCTTCCGTATAAGCTACATTTCTCAAACTTAGAAAACTAAGAATTTTGAATCGAAGTACCAAATTTCATTATTCTAGCTCAAACCGTTTTTGCGTAATCTTCTCTACATACACATATACACACACAGATATATTTCTCAACCTTAGTGAAAATGATTCAGGGTCCTTCAAAACGTATAAAAACATCAAAATCTCGACATCGAAACACACACACACACACACACATACATTTTTCAGAACCTTAGTGAAAATGACTCAGGAACCTTAAAAACGTATAAAAACATCAAAATCTCAACATTGAAAATATTCTCTGGCGAGATAGTAAAAACTATTCAAGTAATTTGGAAAAAATATATATATAATTTAGTTTAAAATAGTTAAATATGTTTTCTATGCTTCTATCTGATAGGAAATCATAAATTGTTGATTATTTTTTAATCAAATTATATTTAAAAATATTTATAATGAATACAATCATCTGAATTTAAGTGGATTACTTTACTTTTAAAAGTGTCATAAACTTAACTTACAAGTACTTATTTTTTTGGAACCACTGAAAAAAGGGAAGAGTAAAAAGAATAATACTGTAAAGCGGATTTTTTCTCATAAAAATCGTTCAGTGTTGATTTTTCTTATAAAAAAAAGGCGTGTGGATGCGATTTTCTTCTTTTCATGTTCATTCATGCATTAATGGCAAGCAATTGAAAAGTGGTTGTTCTTTTTTTGTCGATCATCCAATGAAAGAGGAAGAGAATGATTTTGACTACATGCATATACACACATATACAATTTACTTAAATACTTAGAAATTCAAAAATTTGAAGAAGAAGAAAAAGAAGAAGTATCATGTCATATCAAACAAATAAAAAAAACGACCAAAATACGTGACTTAAACTCTCTATTAACAGATCAAAACACAATCACAAAAAATAAATAAATAAACTTTCAATCTTATCTATTGAGATATTTATTTATTTATTTTATCTTTAGAATAAATATATAATAAATTAAAAAGTAAAAGAAATTTAAATAAACAACTTTTTTTATTATTATATATTTTTAATAATAATCACAAATATTAAATTAATTAATTAGAATAAAATGATATATTTTAAATTCTAAGTTAAACTAAGATCATAGTCGGGGAGGTGAGAGTTGGTGCATAAGCGGTGGGGGTCAGGAGAGGCGGGGCTTTTAAATTAATAATACAAAATAAACAACACAGATTTAAAACTAACTACTTAAAAGAGAATAAATATAAAAATCAGCATAGAACACATTAATAGCACGACCCACCAAACAGAGAAACAAACAATAAAGTAGCGTGGTGTGGTTTTGTAGGAATGGTAGGGGCAAGCGCGGGAACTGCTTGGCCGAGGGTGGGGGTCCACACATGCACCAACTCTTACCTCCTCGACTATAGTACATAGGGCTTTTTTGACACTTGAGGGCTCAAAGGTTCAAGAAAAAGTAGAAAAAAGAATAACACCTTTTCTTCTCATCAAAGACCGTAAATGACCAAAAATAGTAGATTCAACCAGATTATGTTTTTATATAAAAGAAATAATTTATATATTTAGATATTTTATTTATAATAATTATTTGAATAATTCCAAAGAAACCAACATCTATGAGAAAAGATTAGCTGCTATTATTTATCGAAAAACTTAGGAATTTTTTTTTTTTTTTTGGGGGGGGGGGTTAATAAACTCTATATACTTACATTTATTACTAATACCATTTAATTTATTATGTTCTATATATATATATATATATATTTATATATTGATTAAATATAATATTAGTAATAGGAATTAAATTTAGGTAAATATTTAATGTCCTTTATCCAAGGTTTTAAACTTTCTCATTTACTAGATATTTTCAAAAAATATTAAATATGATTAATTATATATTATGTATAATGAAGGAGTCACAGGGTGGGAGGTAGCGTAGCTTGCTCACATTCTCGTGTCCCGGGCATGGGAGATAATTTCTCTAGCTGGGTTCTATAGGACGGAGTCAACCCAGCCTCCGGAATCATCATTGGAAAAATATTTGATAAAAAGTAGCGCCTCCGATCAACAAAATCAAGGTAAAGGTTGATAGATTGATAGTTCTAATGATCCTAGGACACCTAATTCATATAACCTACTTGAAAGGTATTGTCCTTGCGTAGGACGTATAAAAGTCAGAGTTTTTTTTTTATAAATATTAAATTAATTAAGACCAGGAGGGTAGCCGCGCGGTTATCGTCCTGGTCCGCCGACTCAAATTCGAGGGATCGAACCTCGCCGAGTGCATCGATATTTAAAAAAAAAATAATAAACAAATCTGAGAAAGCTGGCTAAAATGGACATTCCAGATTCCAAAAAAAGCCAAAAAAAAAAAGATTATTTAGAGAGGTTGATAGATTTATATTATTTTATTTCTATTTATATCTATTATTTCTTTTAATTTAGGATTTAAATAATTAAATTTAATTTAAATGTAAATAAGATAAAAAAATATATGAGAATATTTTTCAAATTTTTTTTTTTTTTTAAACAAATAAACAAATAAAAGAAAAGGGTGGTGAATTGAAATAAAAATTGAAGTCTAATCATAAAAATACATATTTTCTCTTTTCTAAAATATATTTTTAATAATATTAATATTACTTATACATATATATGTATATATATATATATATATTAATACGAATAAAAATGGCGATTAACATTATCCTCCCTTGAGGATGGATTTTTTTATTAATAATAATTGTGGTGGAATTTTTTTCCGTCTACTTTTCCTTCTCTTTTTTTTTTTTTTTTTTAAGCCAGGAAATCTCGTTCCTCTTGATCCACGGCACGAGTGAATGGTTGTAGAGGGGTGGTTAAGGACGTAAAAAAGGACCCAAGGGATACTTAGTCTCTCTCTCTTTCTCTTTCTTTCTCTTACTTTCTCTTACTTTATAATGTCTTTACTCTCTCTCTCTTATTTTCTCAGTCTATCACACACACAGCTACAGAGAAGGGAGAGAGACAGACAGAAAATAAAATTCACTGAATTGATATTACAAAGATATATAGATAGATATAGATATATAACCTTTAAAAGCGGATCAAGTCGAATTGATACAAGAAAACGAAACCAAAAGATGACATAATTTAAGAATTACAATTTATAATATAATAATAATAATAATAATACAAAAGAGTGAAATATAATAGCAAGACAATAAAAAAATGTATTGATAAAGCAATACTTAGATGTTAATAAATAAATTATTTAGCCTTAACAATTTTACCTTTTGGTATAATATATAAAATAAAAAAAATATAAAAAAAACTTTTTAAAAACACACCAAACATGCAGGGAATAACGTAAATTCTACTTCAAATAGACATAATTATCAATTATAGTAGAAAGGAAAAAAAACAGAAAGGATTGTGGATATACATTGAAATGTCCTTCGTATTCTTTTCCTTTCTCTGCATGTTTGACGTCCACCCTTTCATTTTTTAGATATGATTAATTGTAAGGAAATTGTGATGTGAGTGGAGAAATTATTTTCTCCTTTTTAGAGTGCATTTAAATAAAAGCGTCTTTTTAAAAAGTTTTTTTTTATATTTTTTTTATTTCCGAAGTTTTAGTCTTGATAGAAATTTCGCCCGGTTTTTTATTTCAGGTTATTGTGTGAATGTTGAAAGAATCTAATTCAAGTCGTTTCTTCACCTCAAAATACTATATATCAAATCGGTAGTATAGGGGGCTGATAAATATTATTATTATTATTATTAGATTATTGGTTTATATATACATATATCTTTTCAAAGAGTGTAAGCTAAATAAAAGCGTGTAAAAAACCTCTGACTTGAAACTGGAACCACGAGCTACGCTACCTCCCACCCTGTGGCTTCTTCAAAATTTATAAAATTGTCATTATATACGAGTATTTATGTTTTTTTGATATCAAAAACGGCTCTAGAGCATTTTTCTTTATCATGTATTTGAACTTATTTGATATAACAATTTAATCAAAATATGTATATAATTAATCAACATGTATCAATAAAATCAAAACAATTAGTCTTTGATATGAAGGTGGTGTTTGCTCAAAAAGATTGCTTATCTCTCTCTCTCTATGTATATATATATATATATATATATTCAGATAAAGTTAAAATATATTGATTTATTTTCATTTTTTTCTTTATTCTATTCCCATCTCATCTCTTTATTTATTTATCTAAAATCTCATTTTACTTTTAAATTTAAATCAAAATCAATAAATTGATTGATAGATAAATAAATAGGTTATATTATATAAATACAAATTAAATAAAATATTTTATTTAGAATTCACACTTTTTATATATTTTAAATTAATTAAAAAAATTAAATGATCTTAAATAGTTGCTTATTTTTATTTATTATTCTAATTGAGTGGTTTTTTACATCCATGCTTATCTTATTTCTTTATTTTCAATTCGTTTATCTATACTACTTATGTTTAAATTAACTACGGTGACTGACATAATTATATTATGTCTTACAAAAATAGAATATACTATTTTATTAAGAAAGGATTAATTTTAATAAATTTATTCATTTATTTTAAATCGAAGTATAAAATATAATTGAAAATTTTAATATTTCGTAATAATTTTGTATAATTGATACCTGATTCGTTATATTATATAAACTAAAATGAAACATGTTGATGATACTGCAATGATCAAAAAGAAATATTTTTAATTTTTAAAATTTGTGAATTAAAAAAAATAAAATTAAAATAAAAGATTTATATTAAATAAAATTTAATTAAATTACAATTATAAATTCATTTTAATAAAATGAAAACTATTTAAATATTTCAAATGATTTTAATAATGTGAATAATATTATATAAATAATTAATTTTTCATAATGATAAATATTTTTATATAATTTATTAACTATAAATTATAAATTTATAATAATAAATATTATTATTATTATTATTATTAATTATTAATAAATTAATTAATTCTTAACACTATAACCTGAAATCATAAAACGGGCGAAATTTCTGTTAAGACTAAAAATTAAGAAATAAAAAAAAATATTGAAAAAAAAACTTTTTAAAAACACCCTTTTATTTTTATGTACTAAAAAGAAGAAAATAATTCCTCCACACACATCACGATTTCCTTACAATTAATTATATCTAAAAAAAAGTTGATCAATTCATCCCACTGATGCATTAAGTAAATATACCAAATTTCATCAAAATCGGTTGAGCCGTTCAGGCTGTACACATCTATACGGACAGACGGACAGACAGACATCATGCTAAAAATACTTTTTTCTGTTAAGAAAATGCATGATTCGTGGAAATATGTAAAAATCTCCACTTGTGAAATTTGGTGTGAAAACAATACCTCCCTTACTATCGTCGGTCGGTAATGAAAGCGTTGGCGTCAAACATGCAGTGAATGAAGTAAATTCTATTTCAAATAGACATAGTTATCAAGTATAATGGAAAAGGAAAAAAAAAAACAGAAAGGGTTATGCATATACAATGAAATGTCCTTCGTATTCTTTTCCTTTCTCTACATATTCGGCGCCCACGCTTTCATTTTTTAGATATGATATATGATATTTTTAGATATGATTAATTATAAAGAAATCGTGGTGTGTGTGGAGAAATAATTTTCTCTTTTTTAGTGTATTTAAATAAAAGCGTGTTTTTAAAAAGTTATTTTTTTTATTAAAAATGTTTTAGTTAGACTATCAGAAATTTATTTCTTCTCAATTCCATATAAAGAAAAATAATAATCATTTTTAGTCAGATTTTTTAAGTTTCATTTTTTAGTTAACATTACGTTATTATAATGTTTTAACTATTGTCGTCATTTTTAAATCTATTAATATCATAAACTATACACTTATTCCTTATTATCTAGTTAGTTTAAAAAAAATTTCATTTCACATTAACATGTGGTAGATTTCTTGAGTTGGATTATATATATCTATTGAAATCGGCTTAATTGGGGGTGGTAGTGGGTGGATGAACGAATCGTATCGGCAGACAGTATTGAATCATCACTGGTATGAGAATGGAGAAAAGAGGAAATGTTCTTCACAAATCTGAGGCAACTCGTTCACGCTGTTCCGGTACAGTATTGTTCCCACTCACGTCAAATTGCCAACGTAATTGAGCCCTTTGACTTGAGATGAAGAGGAACCACCCTCACCTCTCACACTCCTTTCCACTACCCCCCTCCCCACCACGCCTCCCACTTCGTCCTCCAACTCCCTCATTCCCTCACTCACCCATCCAATCCTTTTGCCATGCATTGAGAATAAAAGGACCTTTCTCTCTCCCTCGTCAAGTAAAGAGCTTTAACCCACCTCCTTCTACTCATGCCACCACCCATCATCATCCCTCGTCTCTCTCCCTCCCTTTTCTCCAACCCCCCCTCCCCTCTCCCCCCAAACCCACAACACTTTTGTCACAATTTCTACTACTATAACAATTTCATACCATTATTCGATTTACTTTATTCATTTGGAGAGTCATATTTTTTTTCTTTTCTCTTTTCTCTTCATCTCCCTCCCCTTTTTTTTTTCCTCCCCAACCACCTTTTTACTCATATTATCTTCCATTCATTCCCATTTCCATCTTTCACTTAATACATTTTCTTTTTCTTTCTTTTTTTTTTAAATTCATTTTCTTTTCCATTTCGCTAAAGCGTAAAATAATTTTAAACCAAAGAACTTGTAATACAATAATTAATATAAAATGATGCTTTCAAGAGGAATCTAATAACATTAAAGAAAATATATTAGAAATATAAGGTGAAAGAGAAAATGCATTATATATATATATATATAGTATGACAGACAAAAAATATAAAGCAAAAAGTATCTATTTTTTCTCACAAAAGTTAAAAAAATAAAATAAATAAATGTAAATGAACATTTATAAGAGAAAATATCTTTAAGATATAATTAATAATAATAATAGTAATATAGGAAGCGAATAAAGAGTCTCCTCCACTAAAAACATCATTGTTTTAAATTAACATTTATGAGAAAATAATTTCTCCACTCACACCACGATTTTCTTACAATTAATCTGGGCGCCAAATACGTGGAAAGACGCAAATTCTATTTCAAATAGACATAGTTATCAAGTGTAGTGGAAAAGGAAAAAAATATAAAAATAATTTTTATAAAATAACGTTTTTTTCATGGACTAAAAAGAATAAAATCATTTTTCTATAAGCCTGACAAAATTTATGGATGAATTGCTTCATATATAACGAATAACGTTGGGCGCATTTAGTTTAATTTATTTATATGAAACAACAAGTCAAATTTTGCTAAAAATAAAAATTTTACTTAACACATAAACTGACAAATTTTTTTATTATGCAATAAAATTGATAGATTAAGAGCTAAGAAATTAATTTTTTATTATTTTTCACTAAAAATTTACTTTTATCAAAGTATGTAACAAATTTTAAAAAAATTATTATTTTCTTAATTTTACATATTATCAATCAAATCCAAAACAGTTATTAGTTATTAATAGTTTTACTTGTTAAAGAGGTCTTTTAGTGTGGTATATAAGTATATATACACTGAGGTGCAAAAAAAGTGGAACACTTAGAAAAATTTGATTTTTTCAAATAATTTTCAGGAAAAACATATATAGTGTTTTATTTAAACTTTTAATTAATTATTACAAATATTTGAAAACATTTTTAGAGTGAAACAATTTTCAAAAATTCTGATAGTCCAAACACTTACCAAAAATTATTTGTAAAAATCAAATTTTTCTAAGCGTTCCACTTTTTTTGAACCTCAGTGTATATATATAAATTATATGTAGCTCTATAAAGGAATTTATTTGCGAAGAAATAAAATAGAAAGCAAATAAAAACTAAATGCATCCAACGTTTTTCGTTGTATATGAAGCAATTAGAAATAATAATTGTATAATAATAAAGTAAAGAAAGTTGATATTTTTTGTCGATTAAATGGCAGATGACAAGAGTGGATGCTTTAATTGGTTTCACAGGTGCGTTTCTTGTGCCCTACTGCATCATGCTCGTCGTGGGTGGAATTCCGCTCTTCTATATGGAACTTGCTCTCGGCCAATTTCATCGCAAGGGGGCAATCACATGCTGGGGACGAATTGTGCCCCTCTTCAAAGGTATGTCACTTTAAACCCTTCACTATTACCATCCACCCTCTCTTCTCTCCTCAGAGCCCCAATCTATACAACGATATATACACAGCTGCTTACTCTTCCACCTGGTAGCTTTTTTTGAACATTCCATATTTCTATCTTATCAATTGATTTAAATGATGCAATAGAAGAACAGATGCCAATGACATTATCCCCACCCTTTTACTTCCACCCCACATTCTTTTTTCCACCCACGGCATGAAACATAGAATACCGATTATAAACTTCTATATATTGATATATGGTACAATTCATTTATTAATGATATGCTTATATGCAGATTAGGTATATTACAATGTAACGTCACATAAATAAAAACATGAAATATGTAACTTTTATATGTATTGGCCTTGGCCAATAATTCTCGGACACTTTTGTGTGCACTTTTTTGAAATTTTTACATTCTTTATTAAGATTAAAGTTTAAATTAAAGATAAATCTATGAGTATAATAAAATTATTATTCAAAACTCACAGATAGCAATTTCGTAATAGACCTACATATCATCATCGATATATATAACACAGACCATCATTATATATAATTTCCTACGTATGTATGTTTGTATTAAGTATCTGTAACATAATGAAGTTAGTTACAAATTTAGAATTTTACAATTTACAATTTTTTTAGAATTTAAAATAAAAAAAATTTAAAATAGCAATTTAAATATTCTAAATTTTTAATATTAATATTATTTTTGAAGTGAAACTTCTTTAGCGGCGTCCTGACATTTGGTTGAGAATGGAGAGTGAATTGAAAAATTGAAATTTCGTAACGCGTTACGTTACGCTAGGTCCAAAGTCCATGGTGCGCATGCGCGCGAGTACGTTGACCCGGAATAATATTTCTCAGCTTCTACTGGGTCAAAGAATAAAAATTAGTATGACTTATGATCAAAAGAGGGCGAGATCTCCACCTTGTCCAGTAGATATCGCAATTAAATACAATTTGAATTTAAATATATATTAATTTCAAAATTTGCCTAAACATTTATAAAAATAAATATATATATGAAATTTGTTATTTTTTTTTAATATTAAAAAATATTTAATTTGAGATTAATTATATGTAAAAAGATCAACTATCAAATAGATTCAAACTTTTATTTTCTTTGATTAGATTATAATTAAATATTATTTATATTATTTAAAAATTATTATTTTTCTATTTATTAAGGATGTCTATTAAAAAATTGTAATTAACCTTATCATATGTCAAATATTATAGCTAAGTTTTTTTGAATTTTTTAAAATTTTTTATATAATTAATCTCAAATTAAATATTTTTTAATATTAAAAAATAACAAATTTCATATGTATATTTATTTATTTTTAATATTAAACGTATTTCATATTTTTTGAGAGAGATTAATAAATATATATATATTTTATTAAAAATAAATATTTTTAATTTTATTTCGAAATTAAATAATGAATTTTAAAATATTTTAAATATAAAAAAATGTTAATACAATATCATTTAAAAAAAAAGCGGGATTAATAAATATATATATATATTTTATTAAAAATAAATATTTTTAATTTTATTTCGAAATTAAATAATAAATTTTAAAATATTTTAAATATAAAATTTCGAAATTAAATAATGAATTTTAAAATATTTTAAATATAAAAAAATGTTAATACAATATCATTTAAAAAAAAAGCGGGATTAATAAATATATATATATATTTTATTAAAAATAAATATTTTTAATTTTATTTCGAAATTAAATAATAAATTTTAAAATATTTTAAATATAAAAAAAATATTAATACAAAATTAAAAAAAGGCGGGAGTAAAATTTCAAAATGGATGCCATTTACGTCACCCATATATAATTTTCAATTAAGAAATTAATAATGAAGCTGTAAGTTTCAAGAGATGTAATCAATAAAACTCAATTTTTCTTTATTTCTTTATAAATACTATATCTAGTGTGAATTTGAAAAAAATCGTTAGAGCGGTTTTTGAGAACCAATGGTTATAGATAAATAGATAGATATATACAATTTTAGCTAGCATAATAAGATAAGATATATATCGTGAAATAATTAAAATTCTCAAGTCAAATATACAGCGTGCACGCATACCGACGCATGTAATTGTGTGTGTGAACATGGTCGGCGATTCACACGCCAACACATACAGTTATGTGCGTCGATGACCATTCACGTTATTTATCCGAATCTCAACATTACTTTAACACTACTAAATCAATTTAAAATTATTATTGCATTTAAAACTGCTTTTCTCTACTCCACAGATTTCACTATGCCGAAAAAAAATAACGACCAAAATTTAGACGATATTATTTATTTCATACACCGTTCACTACTGGTTTATAGCCACACAGGTGCTAATGCACTTGAACGAGGCGAAGATAAAATCCCTCTAATTCTCGGGGGAGATTTTAATGTAAATTTTGGATCTGAGATGATTCGTTGCCGTTGATCAACTTTCTTCGAGAAACATTTGGTCTGCTTATAAATAACGATCCCAAGGAATCAACAACAAAATCTGGAACTACAATAGATGCTGTTTTTACACGTTATATAGAAAATATCGAATCACGAACATATATATCTTATTTTAGTTATCACAAGCCATTAATATCAGTATTACCAATTGAAGCACCAACCGACAATAGTACAGGCAATGTAGATATGATGATAGAGTAGATAATAATAATAATAAAGCGAATATTTGTTACGAAAATTTTATACTGTTATATGTCTTTCGAAATGATCCCTTTATTTTTCTCTATTTCTCTCTCACTCACACTCTCAACTAAAATTTATCTTATTCTCTAGATTGTAAGAAGTTTCACTTCCGCCACGTGTACGATGCTGCACATTTTGCTTTTTTTTTATCATAAAAGAGAATTTATTAAACATAATAAACTTAAAAAGAAACCAATCAAAATTATTTATTTGTTACTAACTTCATTTTTTTTAAATTTTATTTTGTTATTCAATATTGAAAAAAAAATATTACGACGATTTGAATGAAGTTGATAATTTTATATTTAAACATTATGTTGTTTTGTAAGTATTTGATACAAAATTTCCTAAAAATTATTATTATTAATCAATCTGTCCCTCTCAAGTAAGATAAATTTTATACGGGGACGGCAAGTAGAAATATAATTTAGGAGATATACATATAAAGAACTAGCCTAAGAATTAATGTTTATTTTAACATCTATCGTTATGATTTTTTAAGAAGAAAGAAAATCAAAACGTTATAGGTAATGACCCTCTTCCGGTTGAGCTACATTTCTCAAAAGTTGATAGAAAACTATGAATTTTGAATAATGCCCATGTACCAAATTTCATCATTCTAGCTCAAACCGTTTTTGCGTTACATATATATACACACACACAGACATTTTTCTCAACCTTAGTGAAAATGATTCAGGAACCTTCAAAACGTATAAAAACATCAAAATCTCAACATCGAAAATTTTTGTGATCGCAATACTATCTCTAGCGAGATAGTAAAAAAATATTAAAAATGAATTAATCGAATGTTTGTGTTGTAGTGATAATTAAAAATAGTTGTACAATATGTTAGCACTTGTTTTGTTGTTATTCTCACTTTTATTACAGAATAATAGTGTTTTTTAATGAAAATTTCTCTTAACATGGTCCATCACTGGTACATTTACCTTAATTTACATTTATAATGCAAATTATAAATTCTTCATTTGGATGCTAGAGAAACCTCTTAAAATCCAATCAACTCATTCAGATATTTTATTATAATTATGATCATTGAATAAATAAATTCCTTGGAAAATGGGCAATATATCGAATATAATAACCTCAATCTATGTTCCGAGCTACTTTCTATGAATATAGAATTATTTTAGAATAAATTTATCACTGCGTATATTTCAGACGAAAAAGTAATTATTTTTGATCCTTCTAAGACAAGGTTTTCCTTTTTAGACAATTTTAAAATGATAGAATTAAAGATTTCAATTTTTAATTTATAAAGATTTTTTTTTGAGCATTTACTTTTTGACCACCATCTCTATTCATCATATATCTAATATTGTCAGTTAGCCTGGAGGTATATGTAGGTATATTCTGTTGAAAGCTTTTGATCTCCTTTACCAAATTCCGTAGTTCTTTTTCTACTTAATACACATATATCCTCTTTATCTCTCTCTCTCTCTCTCTCTTTATGCAAAGGAAAGTAAGAAGGATTATATGCTGGAATCAACAATCAAAACCATTTCAAATTCTAAATGGCTTAAAACAAGTGGATACCAATTTTAATCTGGTATTAGAGTCCAAGGTTAGACCAATTAGAGAAAATTGTATGTGACCAAATTAAACAAAAGATTCCAGAATAACGTTAAGCAAAGGATTTAAATATTTCAAAAAATTCAGAATTCAATTACCATATAAAGTTTTTATCAACTTCAATTCATGTCTGTCTGTCTGTATGTTCGCTTTTATAACAAATTAAAATCGATTTTTCATCAACTTTAAATTGAGATGGACTTTTGAAAATTTTTATAGATATTTCAATGGATCCTTAGAAGGTATGGAAGAAATATAATTGAATTACAATTAATTGTAATATAATTAGCGATTAATGGTTTTTAGTAACTAATTCATTTTGTATTGCTCCGATTAATATTTTTCAACGGATTCTGAAGCATAAATATTGATTTCAGGATAGATTTTCATTTTGAAAGTAATTAAAAATATTTTATTGCATTAAAATTAATGACGAATTCTTATTAATCATATCTTGTACTAATGAAGTAGGGGTAGCTTTCACCTTAAATAGCATAGAGGAAAGAACCTTTTTTTTGATATATGTCCCGGAGAGAAAATGAAACAAAGCAATAATAGAAAAACTTTTTTTATTAAGAAAATATGAGTACAATATCCTATATACATTTATAAAATCTCATATTTTAATTAATTATTTATTTATAAGTATAATATAATAATTATTATTCAATAATAATATTTACTTAATATAAATACATATAATCAGTTTTAGAATTTTAATCATTTCTTTTTGTTTTATTTATATTTTTAAATTTTCGCATAACATCATCTTTTCTATTTCTCTTGTTATATTAAATAAATTTATCGAATTAAAATTGCACTAAAAAGAATAAAATAATATAAATATAAAAAAAATATAAAATAATGTTTTTCGCATGAAGTAAAAAGAATAACATAATTTTTCTATAATCCTGACAAAGTTTATGGATTAGTTTTCATTTGCTTTCTATTTTATCTCTATGCACTTAAATTCCTTTATAGAGCTATAATTTATATATATACTTACATACCACACTAAAACTCTTCATTAACAAGTAACCCTATTTCTTCTAATAAAATCAACTTTTTTAGAATTGATTGATAATATGTGAATTTAAGAAAAAGATAATTTTTTTAAAATTTGTTACATATTTTGATAAAAGTAAATTTTCAATGAAATAATAAAAAATTAATTTCTTAGCTCTTAATCTATCAATTTTATTGCATAATAAAAAAAATTGTCAGTTTATGTGTTAAGTAAAATTTTTATTATTAGCAAAATTTGACTTTATGTTTCATATAAATAAATAAAACTAAATGCGCCCAACGTTTTTCGTTGTATATGAAGCAATTCATCCATAAATTTTGTCAGGCTTATAGAAAAATTTGTTTTTAGTCTATGAAAAAAACCTTATTTTATAAAAAAATGTTTATATTTATATTTTTTGAGATGCCTTTGGAATTTGTTATTAGTGTATTCTCAATTATCAGATGGGAAAATTTTAATTTGCTTAAAATCTATATAAAACCAAATCTTATATATATGTATATATATAATAAATTTATCATTCACCTCCCGACTTTCCTATCTGACAGGATAATTTCATTTGATTTTTCTTTTTTTTAAAAAATCCCCATTTTATGAAGCTTAAGGGATGAGAATTGGGTAAGAAAGTAATCCTGAGAGAGAGAGAAAGAGAGTGATGTTCAATTTACAAGAATCCCGAAGGATTCCTCCCTCTCAGGCCTTATTAAAAAGATTTCCAGAAATTATTTTATTATTATTGTTTTTTATGCCTTCCATCCTTTCTATCCTCATCCTCTTTCCCTACACTGTCTTTCTACTGATAATCTACAGCAATTACTTTATTTGATTTCCTTTGAAACATTCTTAATAAAAAAAATTAACAACTTGTGTCATCAATCAATCACCCCCTCCTCCACTCTCCCTTCATATTCTTGTATATGATATATAAAAATAACCAATCCTTCTATTTAACAAGTGTAACTCTTAACACATGACAGAAACCTAATTACAAAAAGTATACGTTTTTACTTAAAATTTAATTTTATAAATCCTATATATGCAACCATTCTTTGTCCTTTAACATTTCAATTATTTTTTTTTAAACAATTTATAATATTTATTAATAATTATATTTATATATACAATATTTCAATATTTAATAATAACAAAACAAAATTTAAAAAAATGAACTTAGTAACAAATTAATAGTTTTGATAGATTTCTTTTTATGTTTATTATGTTTAATATATTCTCTTTATTGATAAAAAAACAATATTAATATCAAAAAGCTGGAGTCTCTCCAGACGACTATCTCGCAATTTGAATTGGATTAATCAACATATATTGTATATATTTAAATTAAATTTAATTAATTATAAATTAAAATTAATAAATAATATTTATTAAACCAGCGCAGTTGATGGCATCACGTCACGTGTTGGCGCGTGAGATTTACAGTGTTAAAAATTAATTCCAGTACTTTCAGCGATTCAATCAAGCTGAAATTGTATATATAGCAGTTTTATACAATCTTTAATCATATGAAAAATTATCATATTATATCTTTATTTTTACGGTCACTTTAGAAGAAAGAAAATCAAAACGTTATAGGTAATGACCCTCTTCCGGTTGAGCTATATTTCTCAAAAGTTGATAGAAAACTATGAACTTTGAATAATGCCCATGTACCAAATTTCATCATTCTAGCTCAAACCGTCTTAGCGTATTCTTAATTACATACATACATACACACACACACACACAGACAGACATTTTTCTCAACCTTAGTAAAAATGATTCAGGAACCTTCAAAACATATAAAAACATCAAAATCTCAACATGGAAAATTTTTGTGATCGCAATACTATCTCTGGCGGGATAGTAAAAATTAGAATTTTTCCTTTTGTTTTACAATTTTTTTTTTTTTTTATTTTAAATTCTATAAATATTGTAAATTCTAAAATTCTAAATTTGTAGTTAATTTCATACATATTGGTAATTATATTTATATATTGATGATGATATGATATATAAACAAAATCACACAATCGAATTTCGCACATACATAAATTAATTCTTAATAATATTACATATACATAATATATAATTATAAAATTATAAAATCGAGAAGGCTGCGTTGGGCAGGACACATGGCTAGAATTGGGGAAGAATAATGTGAAAGGGACGTGAGATGGGAGCGGAGAGGGATTGGAGGGTTGTGGCTCAGAATAGAAATACTTGGAGGGGTGTGGTTGCTGCGGCCAAGAACTTTCGAGTTCAGTAGAGCCACAGAGATAGATAGATATAAAGTGATGGAAAAATGTTATCGCCATGAGAACGCTTTTTTTTTCTGGCACTCAACCCGTTGAGAAAGACCATTGCCATTACCCATCAAAAGCACCCCCATGGCGATAACATTTTTCTATCACTATACAAGCGATTTTTATTGTTTACAAATGATTCGATTTAACTTTTCAAACTTCTTTATCGGATAATATGCTATTTAATACCCAATTTAGAACTGAGTTCAAATTCAAAATAAACCCCTTTTTAAACAACAAATTTATGATTTAATCTTGCAATTATGCAGCTTCGAGCTTCGGCTGCCTCCCTGAACGTTTCAAAGGCTTTTGACAAAGCGAGTCACCAGGGATTTCTAGTGAAAATAAACCAAATTATCTAAATGTATAAGTGTTCTTACCTCTTATCTTAGGATGAAAACTTTTAGAATGGCCTTAGAATGTGCCTCTTAGAGGTTGTGTGATGTTCACTCGGGAGTGCCACAGTGTAGTGGACTAGGACCCCTGTAGTATTTGATCTATACATACGACTTACCATCGACGAAGAACATTACCATTGCTACATTTTCTGATGACACTGTTATCCTGACTTCGTATCCTAACCTTGCCACTGCTACTGTCATTCTCTAGAATATCTTGATACACTTAAACCTTGGATTTCTTCTTCTTATTATTATTCTTAGGTCTAGGACCTGTTTAATCCAGAGCATCTTTTCACCTCTTTCTTGGTCGACCACGACTTCTCTTTCCTGCAGGAACGTTGTCATGTATTTTCCTCACCAACCGTTCCTCATTCATTCTTAATACGTGTTTACTCCACTCTGTCCTCCTTCTTTGGACCCATGAACTAGCTTTTTGAATCTTACACTTCTCCCTAATATCTTCATTCTTAATTCTGTCCATCCTTGTCTTACCCAAGATTCTTCTCAATGATTTCATTTCGCAGACTTCCATCATTTCAAATGTTTTGGTGGTGTCAGTTCTTGTCTCGGCCGCGTTAGTAATTGGCCGCACCACGCCCTTGGATTTACAAATAGAAAATAGTGGTTAATGAAGACAAACATACCCGCGTAACATTTACCTTAAATAAACAAACCTGACCACGCATAGAACTTTACAATTTCAATGTGACAAAGTCAAATATTTTGGAATCGAGTTAGATAGAAAATTAACATGTATAGAATAAATTGTATAAACTAAATAATTTAATACGACAGTTGTAAATATAATATCTATCTATCTATCTATCTCCGTGGCTCTACTGAACTCGTAAGTTTTTGACAGCAACCACATTTCTCCCAGTATCCCTATCCTAAGCCACAACCCTCCAATCTCTACCGTCTCCAATCTCTCTCACGTCCCTTCCTACATTGTCCATCCATCGCGACCTTGGTCTTCCAAGCCGACGTTTCCCAATCGGTTTTCCCACCAATATATTTTTCGCCATTCTTTAAATTCTTTAAATTCTAATATGTAAATATACTAATTATATAAGTAAATGATCTATCATACAATTTAAATTTATTTGAAACTATTTTGGTTTCTTAAAAAAACATAATTTCATAAAGAAAATTTAATATATTTCTAATTTTTGTATTATTTTTTAAATTTGTATAATTAAGTGATATGTACAGTGTAGTACCTAGAACTTTTGCCGCCCGGGGTGATCTCCAGTTTGCCGCCCTTTCTATTATAAGTCAATCAAATAGTGGTTTTTATAAATTAATACACATAAATAAATTATTAAGTTATTTAATCAATATTAATTAATACACAGAGTAAATTTTTTACACATATTTGTATGCACTCGTAAACATATTTATATAATATTTACTCTTCTAGCTTTCATACTAGGAAAATCTCGTATAATGCTCTCAAAATTTATATTATTTGTAATTTCTTGTTCTATTGACAATATTGCAAGATTTTATAGTCTTAATTGACTCATTGTAGAACGAAGATAATTTTGCCGAACAAAATCTTAAAGATGCGTTTACGAATTCAACGAATTTTAATGAATACAATAAAATAAAATTATTATCCTGTTCTTGGAATTAGAATTCAAAATTTACACTAAAATGCATTTATATACACCGAGGAATAATATTAGAAATCATATAGTTGATCATAATTTATATAAATCAAATAGTAAACTTATAATAATCATAATAATCATTTATTATTCAAGATAGAAAAAAAATAAATATGAAATGAATAAGTTGCTTTTTACAACTATAACTAAATATAAAAAATGCCGCCCCAAGATAAGTGCCGCCCGGTGCGGACCGCACCCACCGCCCCCCCCTTAGGTACGCCACTGGATATGTACATACAATTAAATAGCTATAATGGGCTTTATTTACATCAATATTAAGAATTTGTGTCACCTCTTCAATTTCAAATAATATTATTTAATCTTTAATTTTAATTTTATATTAATATACATAATTTGAGTTGAGGAATTTTATTTTGTAAATATTTTCTTAATAAGTGATGTAACACAAATCTCTTTTGGAAATTATTTTAATAATCAATTAAGGATTAATAATAATAATAATAATAAAATTATACTTGAATATAAAATGATTACTTAACATTGAATTCGTATTAGGAGTATTTGAAGTGTTTATTTTTCTTTTTTTATAGGAATTGGATATGCGGTGGTGCTTATCGCCTTTTATGTGGATTTTTATTATAATGTGATCATCGCTTGGGCTTTACGTTATTTTTTTGCTTCGTTTACCAGTCTCCTACCCTGGACTACTTGTGATAATGATTGGAATACTGACAATTGTAGACCTGTAAGTTATTATTTTATTTTTTCTCTTTTTAAGTTCTTATCGGAACAAAGTTTTTTTTTTTTTTAGTTTCAGTTGGAACCAGGACCTGAAATTTTTCCGAATGATCGTAATTACACAAATAGCAGTTTTTCATTGACTAATATACCATCCCTCTCCATGAATGAAACCCGATTTGCTTCTGCCGCTTCTGAATATTTCAAGTAGGTAACTACTAATCTACATATAAAAATATAATAAATATTAATTAAAATAATGAGAGATTATTTATCAAAACAAATAAAAATTGAAATAAGTAGTACTTTAATAACATTTTTAATTGTTTTAATTAATTTATTTTATAAAAAGAAATTTATATATATATATATATATATATTAGGTTGGGGAAAAAGAAATCCATTATTTTTTCGGTAGATGGCTGTAGTGATCGATATCTCGTAAATTATCGATCAAACAATTTCAAATTTATGCTCGTTGTCAAGGTAACAGTTCGCACTAAAAGAATTCGTTTGCAGTTTTTTGTTTTGTCCATTCAGTTCTGAGTTACACGCCGTTAAAGATGGAAGTCAACAAAGAGAAAATTCGGTACATTTTACAGTTTTTCTTTGATAAGGGCGAAAATGCAAGTCAGGCGGCTGAAAATGTGAATAGTGTTTATTATATATATATATATATAGTATATAAATATGCATGAGATAATAATAGCCCGATTTAAAAAAGAAAATTTTTTAACCCTTTTATTTGGTTTATTAATGACGTCATACTTGGGTATAGATTGGTGACAAATATCCAAAATAAATGAGAATTCAGATTGTGTTCATCTACGAATAGGAAAAATCTGGAGTGTCTCTACTCAACTATCTCGCAAATTTTAATTGTATTAATTAACATATATTATATTTAAATTAAATTTTATTAATTATATATATATATATATATATAAATTATAAAGTAAGTATAATTAAATTGGATTAAGGAATTAATTAATTTAAAAAAATATATATTTACAGTAAGCCTTTACCTTCATTACTATCTCGCCAGAGATGTCGAGATTTTGATCTTTATATACGTTTTGAAGGTTCCTGAATCATTTTCACTAAGGTTGAGAAAAATATCTGGGTGTGTGTATGTGAGTATGTAGACAAGATTACGCAAAAAAACGGTTTGAGCTAGAATCATGAAATTTGGTACATTGAAATTATTCAAAATTCGTAGTTTTCTACCAACTTTTGAGAAATGTAGCTCATCCGGAAGAGGGTCATTAACTACAACGTTTTGATTTTCTTTCCTCTAAACTGACCGTAAAAATAAAGATATATGTTTGATAGTTTTTCACAAGATTAAAAATTGTATAAAACTGCTATATATAGAATTTTTTTGAAAGTACCAAAATTAATTTTTTAACACTGCAAACACGTGACATGGTGCCATCAACAAAGAGCCAATAAATATATTATTTATTAATTTTAATTTATAATTTATAATTAATTAAATTTAATTTAAATATAATATATTGTTATTTAATCCAATTCTCAAATTGCGAGATAGTCGAGTGGAGACACTCCAGCTTATTTTTAAGTTAAAATTTAACACATTGACTGCCTGTCAGAGTTACATTGATAGTTAATGCCTTCACATGGAAGTAGATTTTACCCAGATGCCAACATATTTATTGTAAGAAATATAACTTGAAAATAGAAATAAAATATAAATATGTGATACCTACGAATTATTTAAGCTTTAAATTGAAGAATTTTATAATTATTGTTGATGGCACCACGTCACGTGCAGGCGCGTGATTGCCAGTCAAATTGTTAAAATATTAATTCCGGTACTTTCAGTGATTAAATCAATCTATATATCAATCAATCTATATATAGCAGTTTTATACAATTTTTAATCATGTGAAAAACTATCAAACATATATCTTTATTTTTACGGTCACTTTAGAGTAAATTAGCTGGAGTGTCTCCACTCGACTATCTCGCAATTTGAATTGGATTAAATAACATAATATATTATATTTAAATTAAATTAAATTAATTATAAATTATAAATTAAAATTAATAAATAATATTTATTAAACCAGCGCATGGTTGGTTCTTTGTTGATGGCACCACATCACTTTTTGGCGCGTGAGATATGCAGTGTTAAAAAATTAATTCTGGTAATTTCAGCGAATCAATCAAGCTGAAATTCTATATATAGCAGTTTTATACAATTATTAATCATGTGAAAAATTATCAAACATATATCTTTATTTTTACGGTCACTTTAGAGGAAATAAAATCAAAACGTTGTAGGTAATGACCCTCTTCCGGTTGAGCTACATTTCTCAAAAGTTGATAGAAAACTATGAATTTTGAATAATGTCCATGTACCAAATTTCATCATTCTAGCTCAAACCGTTTTTGCGTAATCTTGCCTACATACATACACACACACACACACACAGACATTTTTCTCAACCTTAGTGAAAATGATTCAGGAACCTTCAAAACGTATAGAAACATAAAAATCTCAACATCGAAAATTTTCGTGATCGCAACACTATCACTGGCGAGATAGTAATAACCACTACACACTGCCACTGATCCCCTCCACCGAGTACATATCTATATAACAATTAAATGAATAATACTAAATATATTACCAATAAGAGGTTTTAAATTTTAAATGGATATTAATATTATTATTATTAATATTGGACGTGAATATATATAATATATATATATATATATGTATATAGTTTATTTAGATGTCTAATTAAAAAGGTATGTCTGTTTAGACATATATCATTTAATTAATATTCAAGTACGTTCAGTAAAGTGAAGAGCGGTTGAATGATAGATCCCTATATGAGTAATAGAATATAACATATATGTATGTATTTACTAAATATATATGTATGTGTGTGGGTGTGTTTAAAAAAAAATATATTTTCTTAATTGTACAATAATCATATAATATTTAATTGATGAATTGTTTTAATTGAATTATTTTATTGAATTAAATATAACAATTTAATTAATTATTATTTACCAATATAATTATCATTGAAAGTAAAATTATAATTTAAGTATTACATAGATTCCTTTATTTATAAGTGATGGTGATAAATAAATATATATTTTAATTATAATATATATATATATATAGGATATATACTCGTATATAGCGTGATATTAATTTATTAGTTTAATATTATTATATATGCACCACTCTTTTTTTTGGGCATATGTAAAGGATAATATTCAAGGTTTAATTAATATTTTATTTTCTATTTTTTAGGGCATTTTGAATTAAAAATCGTGTATATTAAAAAGTATTTTTTAGTAATTTATTTTCAAGATTTTATTTTTTTTTATTATTTTATATAAATTTATAATATATAAATTATAAGTTTTATAATAATATTTATCATTATGAAAAATTAATTATTTATAGTTATGATTAAGTTTTATGGTACAATAAAAACGATATTTTATTTTAAACAACTTTAGTTTATTTATCAACAACCATCTCCATACAACGATTTTTAACAACACAGTGTCCATACAACTCACTCTCTCCGCCGTCTCTAACTTTATATAATATTATTCATTATCAATCATTTGAAATATTTAAATAGTTTTAATTTTATTTTAAATGAATTTATAATTGGAATTTAATCAAAGTTTATTTAATATAAATTTTTTATTTTTATTATTTTTTTGTCATCGACTTTCAATATACGTTTCAAATTTGAACAAGATCACTCAACTAGAAGTGAGTTAAAATCCAATTGAAGTTACTGACTAACTGTTAAAAAAACTATTAGACTTTTAGGAATCCTAACTACAATAACTTAGGATATCCGTCTAAAACCAAGTTTTTAATAAATTTCATTTTATTTTTAATGTTTAATTATGATTATTGTTTATTTTAGTCGTGCAATTCTTGAATTACATAAAAGTGAAGGCCTACATGATCTTGGGACTATTAAATGGGATATGGCTCTCTGTTTGATTGCCGTTTATCTTATCTGCTATTTTTCTTTATGGAAAGGCATTTCTACTTCTGGAAAAGTAAATTAAGTTAAATAGATATACAAATAATATATTAATATAATATAATATATATAAATTGATACATTGTTCTTGTTTTCTAGGTTGTTTGGTTCACTGCTCTTTTTCCATATGCAGTTTTATTAATTTTACTTGTTCGTGGCGTAACATTACCTGGATCAGCTGAAGGCATTCGTTATTATTTAAATCCCAATTTTTCTGTTATTACCAATGCAGAGGTAAGATTTATTATCTATTTTCGTATAACTTATTCCTTTTCATTAATTCAATATCCTTTCAATAAAAATTATTTTATTTTAAATTATTAATTTGAAAACCCTCACCGAACTAGAATTTATTCTTTTAATGCTGTTACTAGGATTTCAAACCTTAGTGCAGGGTTTAATAGATAATAATATTTGTTATTAAAATGGGAGTCGTGAATAAAGATGAAAACAAATCTGGAGTGTCTCCACTCGACTATCTCGCAAATTTGAATTGGATTAAATGACATATATTAATTTAAATTAAATTAAATTAATTAAATTATAAATTAAAATTAATAAATAATATTTATTAAACCAGCGCATGTTTGGCTCTTTGTTGATGGCACCACGTCACGTGTTGGCGCGTGAGATTTGCAGTGTTAAAAAATTAATTCTGGTAATTTCAGCTAATCAATCAAGCTTAAATTCTATATATAGCAGTTTTATACAATTTTTAATCATGTGAAAAATTATCAAACATATATCTTTATTTTTACGGTCACTTTAGAGGAAAAAAAATCAAAACGTTGTAGGTAATGACTCTCTTCCGGTTGAGCTACATTTCTCAAAAGTTGATAGAAAACTATGAATTTTGAATAATGCCCATGTACCAAATTTCATCATTCTAGCTCAAACCGTTTTTTGAGTAATCTTGTCTACATATATATATATACACACACACAGACATTTTTCTCAACCTTAGTGAAAATGATTCAGGAACCTCCATAACGTATAAAAACATCAAAATTTCAACATCGAAAACATCGAAAATCTGGCGAGATAGTAAAAATTAGAAATTTATTTTTCGTTTATATAATTTTCATACAAAAAAGTCATATCGAAGAAAAAACATTGTTTAAAATGGAGCAAGGGGCCGATAATTAATTAATAATTAATTTAAAATTAATAAAAAAATATAACTCTATAAAATTATATATTTTTTTATTAGCGGTTCTAGAAACGGGACTTCCCAGTTCTCACGAGACAGTTGGCAACTCTAATTGTTAAATTAATTACTACCATTAATATAAAATAATATATGTATAAATTTAATTTAAATACAATGTAAATTATTTATGATTTGATTTTTTCTATTCTTTTGTCATTATTTGATTTATAAAAATTTGGTATTTGAATTATATTATAAAATTAACCACACATTTATATTAGGTAATTACAATTTAATTAATTGTATTATTTTATTCTTCTATCTTTCTATCTAATCTTATTATACTAGCAAAAATTGAATTCATGTATCTATTTATGTCTTTTTGATTTTGAAAATAAAAGCTCTTTATAGACTTAACGGTTCATTAGGGGTTTTTTGAGGTTAAGAATCGCTCTGTTTAGGTCTCATTTACAGAAAAATAATTTTAATTTTTTTTTAATTAAAATGATTGATAACATGCATTGGCGTGGCGTGATCTATTATGTTGGGGACAGGAGGGGCCGGATATTTTGACAAAATAAATTATTTATTTATTCATAACGTTTAGACTATACTTATACATAATTTAAAGATGTTTTTTTTTACATTTGGCTTCTCAGTTACAAAACTAATCCCTTTTAAATTTATTTTTTGCACAATGTTTGGGGGGGGGGCAAGTGCCCCCTCGTCTCCCCTCGTGCCTCCCCCCGGCCCGACGCCACTGATAACAAGTGTAAATAAATTAAAAAGAATCAAAACATTACAATAATTCAAGGTGACTATGGAAAACATACTTAAATGATTAGTATTACTACGTAGTAGTTAAATTAATACTTATTATTATTATTATCATCAATTATATAAGTATACATTTTTTTAAAAAACAATCTACATATTTATATAACTGATATTAATTTAAAATAATAATTAAAGAATAGCTTGAAGCATTTATTTATTTTTATTTATAAAAAAATCCAAAAAAAAAACCTCTGACTTTTGTACGTCCTACGCAAGGACAACGCCTATCAAGTCGGTTATATTAATTAGGCGTCCTATGATCAGTAGAAAGGGTCCTATCAACCGTTATCTTGATTTTCTTGATCGGAGGCGCTACTCTTTATCAAGTAGCTTCCCAATGTTGATCCCAGACGTTGGGTTGACTCTTTCCCATAGACTCTAGCTAGAGAAATTCTCTTGCCAGGCCCGGGACTTAAACCCGGGACCACGAGAATGGGAGGCAGCTTCGCTAACCTCTCATCCTGTGGCTCCTTATAAAACAAAAACAAAAAAAAGGTATATATAATTAAATAAATTTTAGAAATAAACATTTATTTATTACCTCTCTAGATACGTTTATTTTAAGTAAATTAACTTGGCTTTAACTGTTTTTTTTCTCTTTCTTTTTTCAAATTAAATATGAAAATTATATTTTAAATGATTATATATATATATGAATTATTTTGAATTCATTGAATTTCATATTGAAATGTTAAAATCAAACACTAATCAGTTAACATATCTATTTTAAATTTCATTGAAATTCCTTCAAAGGGGTTGTTTTGATAATGTCCTCACTTACTGTTATCTTTGCTCACTAACTTATATATTTCAAAAAGATAGTTGTACAATTCAAAGATTTCTATTTTATCAACCGTTTACATTTTCTTTTATAATAGAATTAAATTTATTTTATCTTCTTATTCAAATATAAAATAGCAAAACCCTAGTAATGATAACTTTTATAATAAAGCATGAAATGAGAATAAATTATTTGTTGTGAGATTTAATAAATAATTTTATATTATATAAATTATATACATAAAAATTAATATAAGTAATTAAAATAAAATTTATTTCTGGCATTTCATTTTAACTTTTAACTTATAATTTAACTTTGGTATAATATATTACCGTTTTGTCATGAATTCTTAATCGATAATAACGGAATTATTGTATTATATGGGTGTGAGGCATGGTCTATGACCTTAGGAGACGAGAGTAGATTTAGAGTATTTGAGAATAGGATTCTGCGAAGCATTTATGGGCCAAAGAAAGATGAGGTTACCGGGGAATGGCGGAGATTGCATAACGAGGAATTGCATGACTTCTATGGAACCCCAGACATAGTTAGGATTATAAAATCGAGAAGGCTGCGATGGAAAGAATGGGATAGGACGGGTATATATTTGTGGGAAGACCGATTGGGAAACGTCGGGTTGGAAGACCAAGGACGCGGTAGATGGATAATGTGGGAAAGGATGTGAGAGAGATGGGAGAGGATAGGGACTGGAAGGTTGTGGTTCAGAATAGGAATACTTGGAGGGGTGTGGTTCCTGCGGCCAAGAACTTTCGAGTTCCGTAGAGTCACAGAGATAGATAGATAATAATAACTACTGGGACTAGACCCCGTTGGGAATCCCTACTCTAACAGGTCTTTAGATATTTTTAGAATCTCATCTAACTCATTTTAAGATCATTCCAAATTATTTTGTGAACCTTTTGATGGTTTCGTCGATAACAAGTTCGAGCTTATATTATTATATATTATACTATATTTTATGTGAAAAATTTCCGACAATGAATATAAAATTAATACTTTGTAAACTACCACTTCCGGTTTCCGGATATAAACCAAAAGTTGATGAATTCATGTTACTGATGTATTAAGTAAATATACCAAATTTTATCATAATCCAGCTGTTCAAACAGTACACGTCTTTACGGACACAAAAGAGACGGACAGATATATAACAAAATGCATGGTTCAAGGAAATATGTAAAAATCTCCACATGTAAAATTTGGTGTGAAAACAATACCTTCCTGTCCTATCTTCGATCGGTAAAAATTATGTTAATTTTATTTTCTTAAATTTAAAGTTACTTATAATATAAATATTTCTCATTAATGAGATTTAATTTCAGATGATAACGAATTAATTAATTCCAAAGATTAAAATAAATAATTACATATAGAAATATGTACATTCTTATTAAAATAATTTATATTGTTATTATTATATAAAACAATTTAGAGGCGCCACAGGTTGGAAGGTAGCGAAGCTACCTCACATTCTCGAGGTCCCGGGTTTAAGTCCCTGGCCTGCCAAGGGAATTTCTCTAGCTAGGGTCTATGGGACGGAGTCAACCTAGCCTCCGGGATCAAAATTGGGAAGCTAGTTGATAAAAAGTAGCGCCTCCGATCAAGAAAATCAAGGTAAAGGTTGATAGGACCCTTTTTACTGATCATAGGACACCTAATTAATATAACCGACTTGATAGGCGATTTCCTTGCGTAGGACGTACAAAAGTCAGAGGTTTTTTTTTATTTTATATAAAACCATTGAAATGAAAATTTATAAAAGAAAAAATAAAAAAGTCAGACAAGAAATACGATAAAATATAACATTAGGGCATGACCTGAATATGTTATTTTATTATTTTTTTTTATTTTAACTTTTTACTTAAAGTATTCAAAAAGTGTACGTATGGATGCATTCCATAAGAGAAGGAATTGTTAAAAATGAGCATAATAGACTTGAAAGGGGAATAAGAGAGGAAGAAGAAATAAAATCTTGGACATAGTTTTCCACTTGATGGTAAGATGTACGATGACGTGTATTACTTTCTCTCATATATGCCCGTAATAGATTGAATAACATTAACACGATTTTTTTTTTCATCCAACTTATCCTCCTCCTCCCATCAAGTCTCATTCTTCAACCCTACATACGTGACCAATTTTATAGAGTGTAAATCATAGAATCAATTTTATTTTTCAAATGATCCATTTTATTATTTTACAATTATTGAAATTAATCGATATCTATAATGATCATTATTTTATTTTAGAATTTTGATTTTAATTTCGATTATTTTTTTTTTTTTTTTTATTATAAGAAATAAATTTAATTTTGAATTATTTTATTATTTCCGAAATGATTTTAAATATATTTCCATTTCTGGTTCTATTGAATATCATTTTATTTACAAATTGTGTAGTGATGATGAGAAGTTTATTTTACATATATATTTCTGTGACTTCAAGGAACTCAAAAGTTCTTAGGCTCAACAACAACATTTCTCTATTTCTACATTTCCCTATTCTGAGCCAGAACCATCCAACTCTTTCCCTCTCCTATCTCTCTCACGTCACTTCCTACATTATCCACCCACCGCGCTCTTGGTCTTCCAACTGGACGTTTACCAATCGGTCTCACCACCAATATATTTTTCGCCATTCTTTCCTCTCCCATTCTAACCATGTGCCCTGTTCATCGCAGCCTTCTCGATTTTATAATCCTAACTATTTCTGAAGATGCATAGAGGTCGTCCAATTCCTGGTTATGCAGTCTCCGCCACTCTCCTGTGAATTTATTTTACATAACATATTTCTAATTTAAATAATTTTAATTAAAGTGGAAAAAACACAATTCTAAATATTTTTTGTTTATTTTATTTAAGAACATTTACAATTCATAAACATCATTTATAGGTTAATTAAATGAAAATTAAATAATTATAAAAAACGAATATGTTCAATGCAAAATGATACAACATTATACTATTAAAAAACATTAAAGGGAATTAGAATAATATACAAGAAATTATCCTCATTTTTTCTAACTTGCTTTGTAGAAAATAATTATTTTTGGTATTCTTTTCAAACACTCTGTTCCTCCTTTTTCCTTTTTATAATTATAATTCAGTCAATTAAGGATTTGTTTAGAAAAAAATACTAGAAAAGTTTTTTTTCACACTTTTTTTTTTTTTGATGAGTTCGATTTTCAACTACTTGATAAAAAAAGTAGCGCCTCCGATCAAGAAAATCAAGGTAAAGGTTTATAGGACTTGTTCTACTGATCATAGGATACCTAATACATAATTATCCGGCGTTTATATCGGCGCATTTTTCATCAGTATAAGTAGCGTTTCGTTTATTATTTTTGTATGAAAATTATCTTTTCTATTGTTTTAGAGGTATGGAGGTCGAAAACCATAGTCCATTCGCCATAGTATGCACAACCATTTAGGGAAAGGATGGAAAGCAGCACCGTCATTTCTCGATCTCAACGAACTTTTTGGCAAAGGCAGTGTAGGGAGTGGTTTGCCCGTTTCAAATCAGGTGATACCAGCTTGGAGAATAAGCCAGTAAGTTGGTCATCAAATTTCGACGATCAGGCTCTTCTAGCAGTTGTGGATGACGAGAGCCTGACAACACGAATGCTGGCTAAAGACTTTAATATAAATCAATCCTCGGACTTTCATCATCTCAAAAAGCTCTCTGATAGAATTAAAAGTTTGCCTTCGAATTTTCATCAAATTACTGCAGCATAATCTTGTCACTGGAGTTGAGTAATGACTTCTCTTCAAAAACTTCAATTGAAAGAAGGTTTGCGTTTTGTCAGGTGTTTAGTCCAAAGGAATACCGAAATGTCTTCTGTTAGAAGACTATGTGGTTTGTGTGGTGGGACAGAAGAGAAATCACATTCATTAAAAAGTTGGTTGTTGAGATTGTAAAATGACTGTGTTGCTTTCTAGCTTTTTTTACTATCTCGCCAGAGATAGTATTGCGATCACGAAAATTTTCGATGTTGAGATTTTGATGTTTTTATACGTTTTGAAGGTTCCTGAATCATTTTCACTAAGGTTGAAAAAAATGTCTGTCTCTGTCTCTCGTTTGCGACATGCATTTTTCTAAAACAATAGTAAAGATTATTTTCATACAAAAATAATAAACGAAAACCTACTTTTCACTGATGAAAAACGCTCCAATATAAACGCCGGATAATTATGCATCAACACCAAATATAATCGACTTGATAGGTACAGTCCTTGCGTAGGATGTATAAAATTCAGATGTTTTTTTTACATAGACCTTTTATAAGTCCGAGCGACTGTTCAGTGATATTGGTACTATAAGTACTATAGTATATAAACTAATTAATAAATAATTAATTGTTTTTTATACTGTTTTTTTTAGGTATGGGTAGATGCGGCTACACAAGTATTTTTCTCCCTTGGACCTGGGTTTGGTGTTCTACTCGCATATGCTTCTTATAATAAATATCATAACAATGTTTATAAGTAATTTTAGTTTTTTGTTGTTCTTGTTAATTGATTTATTTATAATAAATTAACATTTTTTCTACTAATTATTATTTTAATTTTAGAGATGCATTGTTGACGAGTATAATTAATTCAATGACATCATTTATTGCTGGTTTTGTAATTTTCTCGGTGCTTGGTTATATGGCACATGCAAGTGGGCGACCGGTGGGAGAGGTCGCCACTGAAGGGCCCGGTCTCGTTTTCATTGTTTATCCAGCAGCAATTGCTACAATGCCAGGGGCCGTTTTTTGGGCGTTAATTTTTTTTATGATGCTCCTTACCCTTGGCTTGGATAGTTCGGTAAATATATTCAGTCATTTAAATTATGTAAATAATAAATTATTATATTAACTGCTTAAAAATTTATTATTATACACCCTCCATTCCAAAAAAAACCGAACTTTTTAAAAAAACAAAAAAACAATGTACATTTTGGAACAAATCATTTTTATTAATCAATGTATTCCCCTTCTACATCGATACACAAATTTGAAAGCTCCAACATGTTGTCAAACAACTTCTCCATGTCCTTTATTGGAATTGTCTTTAAGGACGTCGGTCGTTGCCTTCTCAATGGCTTCAATCGATGCGTGCCACTTTCCTTGCATCGCCAAATGCAGTTTAGGGAACAGATAGAAGTCGCACGGAGCCAGATCTGGTGAATAGGGCGAATGATGCAAAGGAATAACGTGATTTTTGACCAAAAATTCAGTTACAAGTCGCGAACGATGTGATGGTGCATTATCGTGCAAAAGAGTACAACTGCTGATTTCTCGATATTCTGGCCGAATACGACGAATTCTTGCCAGCAAACGCTTCATGACGCCCAAGTAAAACTCTTCAGTGACTGTCTGGCCGGGTGGAACAAATTCTTTGTGGATAATTCCTTTTGAATCGCAAAAATCCGGTTCTGGGACGGCCTGATCTTTCGTCATCATCTGATTTGAATCTCCCGAACCACTCGTAAACTTGCGTACGGGATAGACAATCATCACCATATGCATTTTGTAGCATTTAGTGCGTTTCTGTAAAAGTTTTACCAAGTTTAACACAAAAATCAATTGTAGCTCTTTGTTTGAAACTCATTTTCCGACCGATGTACAAAACACACTGACATTTGAAACGCAATAACTTTTGTTGTATGCATCCAAATGTCATGAAATTTATACCAGTTGTCAATGAGGGACTAAGCCATCTACGGGTAAAATATTACAACAGATGACATTAGTGGTACTATTTTTTTTAAAAAGTTCGGTTTCTTTTGGAATGGAGGGTGTATATTATTATATTAACTACTTAAAATGTTATTATTATATATTATTATATTAACTACTTAAAGTGTTGTTATTATATATTATTATATTTTTAATTATATATTTTTAGTTTGGTGGTTCAGAGGCAATTATTACAGCATTAAGTGATGAATTTCCAGTTATTGGTCAACATCGAGAAATTTTCGTTGCTTGCCTATTTACACTTTATTTTATTGTAGGCTTAGCATCTTGCTCACAGGTATTGGTCAAAAATATCTATTATTATCTATAATTAAAATTTTTAATCTTATTGAATCCAATATTTTCTACTTTGTTGAAGCTTTGGTGGTTATGTTTATTCAGAAGGGAATTTTGTAAATAAAAGCACATATTAATATTTGATTGATAACAATTACAGAAAGAGCAATCGAAATGTTGTGTAGTCGCTTGATAACGATTGCAGAAAGAGCAATCGAAACGTTGTGTATTTTTTTGTGTTTTGAATAAATTTACAATAAAACATCAGGGAATGCTTGGAAACATTACTATCAACGAACTTTTATTCATATTTATCACAAAATTGCATAAATAGTTATAATTATAATGATACGATCGAAGATACGCTGAAAACATCGCTTAGTTATAATTATTTTTTTTATAATTTATAATTAAAAAATTATTATCCCAGGAATTTCCCTAATAATTTTTAATGTTTACACAATAATGTCTAAACATTTTTTCTTTACAATTCTACATTATAATAACACTAATTACAGTAGTTATAATATATGGGAAATTTTCAACTTTGACAGCCGATTTGACCATGTTCCCAACCAAATTTTAAAAAACCAAGACCACTTTACAATTACACTTTTTTAAGCTCTACTCGAATCCAAAATCAAAATTTAAAAAATCGAAAATTTTTGGCGACAGACACACACACAGACATATAGATTTTATAAACGAACTAAAAGTTCGTTGAATATCAATATATGGTTTTATTTACAAAATTCCTTATTTTCTACTTTCATTCAATATCAATTATATATATTGAATTATATTTAAATTAATTTTTTTTTTTTTTTTTTTTTATATAAATAAAAAATATTTATTAATTATTTTTACATTTGTTGAATATAATATATTTTATTTTTTGTTTTAGGGTGGTTTTTATTTTTTTCATTTATTGGATCGTTATGCAGCTGGTTATTCAATGCTCTTTGCTGTCTTATTTGAAGCAATTGCTGTTTCTTGGATTTATGGTATTAATCTAATAATTTTATTTGTTCTTTATTTATTTTATTTAACATAATATATGTGAATTTTAGGTTGTCAACGATTTTGTGATGATATTCGAGATATGATTGGTTTTTCACCGGGTATTTATTGGCGAGTGTGTTGGAGATTTGTTGCACCTGCTTTTCTAATGGTTATTATTATTATTATTATTATTATTATTATCCAATTTGATCCCACATTACATTACTGTTTAAAAACTTTATTATTATTTTAAATTATTTAAACTACAAGATATTATTATTAATTACTATTATTATTAATGTGGGCAGGTGAAAATTTTAAAAAAACTTAACTGATATCCACTAAAAACATCCTCTTTTTTTCCTTCTAATCCTTCTTCTTCGTGTAAAGCAGTGTTTCCCAACGTGGGGCCCATACCCCACAGAGGGGCAATTTGATTGGAAAGGGGGACAATTAAAAAATGATTCAACACGAGTTTAACCCTTTTTAATATTAAAAATTATGTATATGTTAATAGAGGGACATAAGAATTTTAGAAGGGCTTAGGTGAGGCATGACACAAAAAAGGTTGGGAAACATTTATTTCTTAATATTAATTCTTAATTATAAAATTACAAATAAATTATTTAAAAAGCATATGATTTTAAGATTAATGAATGTACTATTATTTTTTTTTTTACTTTTTTGTAGTTTATTATAGTGTATGGCTTAATAGGCTATGAACCATTGACATATGAAAATTATAAATATCCTGTGTGGGCGAATGTCTTAGGCTGGGCAATTGCTGGCAGTAGCATTGCTATGATACCCGGAGTGGCCATTTATAAAATTGCAACAACACGAGGCACTATATTACAGGTAATTATAATAATAAATTAATTAATTAAAATTCATAAAAAATACCATTGTAATACGATTAAGCATTTTATAATGTTTTTAAATAAAAATTACACTTAATTAACTTAATTATTTACCTTCAGAATTTTATTTGAAATTATTTTGAAATTCTTCATGTTAATATTATTATTAGAATATTTCAAAAATTTTAATTGTTTTTTCTTTAATTAAATAAATATATTAAATTCAATTAATAAAAATTAAAATAATAATGTTTATTTATAATTAAATTTCATAAAATTACTGCGCATAATGGGTACTCAACCATTTCTATAATAATCAATATCCATTTTGTCACCTTCAAAGTAATTCCCTTCAAATATAATGCACTTCTTCCAATCGTCGAAGCACTTCAAAAATCCGCTTTTCGATATGGTCATCAGCTTGTTCTTCGATTCCGTCTTTATCTCATCAATTGTGGCAAAACGCTTTCCTTTCATTGGTCACTTCAGTTTTGGGAATAGGAAAATGTCGCATGGAGTCAAATCTGTTGAATACGATGGTTGAGGCAAGATTACGGTGTTGTTTTTGGCCAAAAAATCACGAACAAGCAATGATGTGTGAGTTGGTCCATTATCGTGATGCAGAATTCATAATTTGTTTTTCCACAATTCTGATCGTTTGAGCCGTAATGCTTCACGCAAACGTTGCCTCATTTCCTTGTAGTATTCCTTATTTTTTTAAGTAAAAAATCGAAGAACACAAACTTTTTCAGTTGACAAAAACAAACTACTAACCCAAAATGGCTGATGATTCAATATTTGAGAAACATATGTGTACCAACATAACAAACAAAAATATTTCGATAACCGAATGTACACAGCCCGCTAAAATTCAAAATTCACCTTTTCTTTTAAACAGATCTCGTATATAAATATTTTTGATTGGCTGGTATGGTCTTAAAATCATTGAATTCTTAAAATTCTCTTTGACATTTTCATTGTGTTTCAAATAATCTTAAATTGTTAATATAATTTTTAAAATTCTTATTGGTTTTATAATTTATAATTTCATATTTTTGTTTTCTGTATCTGTAGATAAAATGAGAATATTTTCATATTTTTAATGTTTTAGCGTTTAAAAATATTAACAACGCCCTGGCGAGATTCCCAACAGGCAGCAATTAATGGCGTACAAAGTGCAGATCCAGCAACACAGGCATGCCTCTCAGCCACCCCGGTTCCTGAACATGTATAAAATGTACCAATTAAGTTAAACTTCATCATTCAACTATTTTAACTTTCCCTCTTTGTCTCTCTCTTCAATGTATCAATTTTCTCCCAACGAACCATATTCATTTGTTCCAATGGGTATATCACACAAACCCTTACTTTTCGAAAAATGCCAAAATTAATATTTATTTAGATATTTCTGGAGGTTTTGGAGAATGCAGCTGAAGCAAGACTAAAGCACAACAAAAACAGAGCAAATATTACTTCCTTAGGCGTTAATGTCTCGCTACTAAACAAATATGTTAGGACATTAAGAATACATGTGGAATACAAGTTATGGACGAATGGAGAGAAGAATAGTATACTCACTTAAAAAGATTAACGAAAAAACCGTTGGGTTAAAAAGAAGAAAAAGAAAAATAAATTTGATACAATATATATATTGATTCTTGAATTATATTAATTAAATAACTTAATTTTGTATATATTTTTTAATTAATTAATAAATAAAAACTCAAAAAAGACAATTATATTAATTAAATATGAGATAATTTTTACCGATATTGAGATTATTTTACAAATATAAAAATTTTAAAATTTTAAATTAATAATTTGATTTTAAACATATATGCATTTACAAATTATATATTATATATAGGATATATTGATATTAATTTAAATCTTTAAGTGTGTTTATTTAAAAAAAATGAATTTTTATTATTATTTAAATTGAGTAAGATATATATTAAGGTATTAATAATAAATATTGGCTAAACCAAAAAAATCCTTTTAAAACAATGTAGATGTAAAATACATATATATCAAAATTCAATAGATTTATCGTATTTACCAAAATAAGTAAATTAGTAAAGTAAATATTTAAAAAAAGATATAAGAAGGTATATAAATATATTATAAATTTAATTAATAAGAAATATAATTTTTTTAATTTTTTTTTTATTTATTTTAAATTATAATCAATGATCATTGTCCATTTGGTCGCGATGACTAATGAATATTCAATATTATATTCATAAGTCATAAATGGGAAATAATCATTGATTAAATATTTATTATATTCTTTGATCTTATTAAAATTATTGAAATAATTTATTTGTATAACATATATATATATATAGATACAAATAATAAATTTAATTAATTTTTATTTAATTTATTCATTAATACTCAATAAACCATTCGAATATTAAAATTACTTAATAAAAATAATAATATTAATTTAAAATTTTAAATTTTCTTTAATTATAAAAAACTAGTTTTTATTTATAATTAGTAATATAAATTGAATAATATTTAGAAAAAAAAAATAAATAAATAAAAAATTATATTAAGTCTGTAAATTTAATAAATGATTAATTTGAGTAAATTTCATATTGATATTTAAATATGTATTCATTATAGTAATATATAATAAATAATAAACGTGTTGCTTGAGCCCTATTGTTGTTCATATATAGAAAAAATATATATTATTGATATATTATATATATTAAAACTTTAGAGTATTATATTAGATATTATCCGTATAAAAATTAATTAATGTTCAGACATCCTTGGATTATATAGATTATAATAATGTAAAATGTGTAAAAGAAAATAAATGTTTATAAAATGGATTAAAAATAATAAATAATTAATTATATTAATAATAAACAAAAATATTATTTATAGGGCATTAAATTAATCCAACTATATAACTATACATATTAGGTTATATATACATTATTCGTTATTTGTTATTGATAGATATTATAGTTAATATTGATAAATGATAATATTAAGAAAAAATGTGGCCATTTTAAAGAAAATTGCTGCCCAGGCATAAGAAAATTAAACAAAAACAAACCTTTAAATATATATATATACTCTAATGTTAAAATAACTATTGAATATATACCTATATACTTTAAATTTTATATATAAAATTTAATGGTATATATATATATATATACTATGAATTAATTTTCATCAAGAAAAATATAAAAAAAATAAAAATTAACATAATTAAAATGATAAATATTAACTAAATAAATAAACAAACAAAGAATATAATATAAATGTGATAGGGTTTAAATAAGTCTTTACATATTCTTAGTATAGTATATACATTATTTATATAACCTCTATTTAATATATTCCTATTTTTCCTACTATTTGGATATAAATAGTAGGAAATATAATTTATATATATTCGAAGGAATCCAATCAGCCATTTGGGTAATTTCGATATTTTATATATAATTATGTAAATATATAGATTCATCATAATATATATTATTACAATTAATACAATAATTGAGTATTTATTATTTTTCTATGTTGGTGTACAGAAATATGTCAAAACTTAAATGCTGGATGAATGTAACTCATTTTTTTATTTTCTATTTAATACCATAATTAAACTTTCATTCAGTATAAAATAAATAAGCTGTGCCGATAAATAATAATTTGATTGTACAGGTGAATTATATATATACACACACATTAAATGTCTATAAATATGTGTCTATTTATTAATAAAATAATTAATAATAAACAAACAAATTAATATATCATATTTTTAGATTATCTAAATGGTTGTTGTTGTTGTTGTTGTTGTTGATTATTGTCTATCTACATTATTATTATATAAAGGACAAGAAAATTAATTTAATTCATATATTTTATTATTTATTTTAATAAAAAATAATTTTATTAATTCATTTTATATCTCCCAAATTTACAAATGAAATTGTAATGGGAGCAATATACCTATATTAAAATAATAATAATGCTGTGAATATAAATATATATATATATAAAAGTATATAATATTAAAAAAAATATGCTTCATTAATATTTAATAATGAAATCAATATAAACTCTCATTAATTGTTAAATTATTTAGAATTCATAATTATTATAATTATATTAATAATTACCATATACCTAATAATCAAATAATTGAAACAAAAAAATAACTATAATATTAATATTAATATTATTTATTATTATAATTATACTAATACTTATAATAATGAAAATAGGAGGATGAAAATAATAGTTATATTTACTTAACTTTCATTTATTAAAATAGTATATTTATACAATTCTTATGTATAATGTTTAATGGACCTTTGATGTATTTTGAAGATATTTTGTGAAAAGTCACGTTCATGTAAATTGTTGGACGGAAAGGATTGATAGTATATATAACTATCTATTATTTAAATAAATAAATTATAGCTTTATGTGTGTAAAATTTAATAAATATATATAATCGCTGTACACCATAATATAATAATAGAATAATAATAATAATTGTGTTTGTTATAAGAATATAAAGAAAAATATACAACAAAATATTTAGAATTAATTTTAGTAAATCTAGTAATCTTTCGAGAAAATATTTATATTTGTAATTTTATTTTATAACATATATATTTATAATTGTGTGTATTGATTTTTTATTTTCAAGGGGATATAAAAATTAATAATAAAAATAAAAAAAATCATATATAGCTTGGTTTAAATTTTTCCTTTTCTTTTGTTTGCTTTGATTTAAATTTGAATTTCATTTTAAAATCCAACAAATTATACTTTTTTTTTATAAATAATTATGTTAGTCAAAATTCAGAAGTGTCATTCTTTTTACCTTAAATATTAAATAAACTTTTAATATTAAGTATATTCCAATTTTTAAAATTGATAATTTATTCAAACTTAAAAAAAATAATATTTTAATGCATTAAAAGACTATTATATACTTAGTTCATCAATCTTCTGAAGAAAGAGCATATCAAAATATTTATAATATAATAAAAAAATTTCAAATTTAAATTAAATTTCTCTCCAAACTTTTTCTCATAAATTTGCATCTTAACCTACTCTTATTGTTATGTTTTTTTTGTTATAACTTCTCGATCTTGATTGTAATATTAAAGATGAAAACAAGCTTTAACCATCTATATATATAAAGGAGACTGTTTGTATGTATGTATGTAATTCGTTTACTTTTTTGCTGTCATAGTTTAATATGTTAAAATGTAAGTTATTTACATTTTAACATAAAATAGAAAATATATTATTTAAGGATTAAAGAATAAAAATAGAAAGTAAATTAGTGAATATTTTAAAAATTAGACAATTTGTGGAAATTGAAATAACTAAGAAATGAGAGGTGGAGGGGATGAGGAGAGAGGTGAGAGTGTGTGTGAGCGGGAGAGAGAGAGATTTAAAGTTTATATATAGTTCTCCGTGTTGTTCATTCAAGAGCCAGGCGTGGCCCACTGACTGGCGGACTCATTTTACACAATGTATATAACTAGCAATCAAAGAATTATTATAAATTTTAACTTTTTATTTTAAATTCTAATATTCAAATATCATTTCAATTAAATAATTTATTCTAAAAGTTCTCATTTTAATTAATATAATAAAATATTTAAATCATATTTAACTTAAATTATTTTGTATTTATTCTTTCCATATTTGAATAGGTACTTCTTTTATTTTAAGGGAGGGAATTAACTATGATCTAAAAAAATTAATAAATGAACTTAATAATAAAAAATCAAATAAATCCATTAATTTAAATTAATACTATTAATGAATGTATATATTGTTAATTTATCTTTAGTTTTATCAATACTTTTATACCGTTAATTTTTATAAATTAATTTTTATAAATTGTCTCAAGTCTCTAACTTTGCATTTTCTCTAATTTTATTATAATTAAAAATATTCAATAAAAATCAAACAATGAAATTAAAATATCGAAATGAAATGATCAAGAAATATTATACTCTATTATAACATATACAATACTTATAAACTATAGGCGGAGGAAATATTAGACGATATCATTGCGGGTTCATGCCAAATCGATCAACATTAATTAAGATATTTTCATTATGATAGATATTAAAAAAACCGCGAATTCAATATCTCTGTTCACTAATTATTTGTAGACTTTAGTAAAACCTACGCATGACTCAATAGATCCGGATAAACTTTTTCAAATTTTGATCTTAAAATTTATCTTGAAGGTAGTAAAGAAAGAGTAAGATGTGGAAATCAATTGTAAAATATTAGGTGACCCAGACGACTTAAATATAATAGGAGATTCGGCAATTGCAATTACAGATAGCGAGGAAAAATTAATCGAGGTAGGAAAAGAGATGAGGTTTGAAATTAATAATGATAAATAAAAATATTTAGAAACAAACAGGAGCAGTATTAACATACAAAATGTAGAATTTGAATATGTAGAAAAATTGAATGTAATCACGAAGGATAATAATATTTGAGAAGAATTGAAATCGAAGTTGCAATCGGAAAACGCCTGTTATCATGCAGTAAAGAGGCTTATCTCATCAAAATTATTATAAAAGGGAATGAAAATTAAAATATATAAAACAATTATTTTGTCTGTTGTATTATATGAGTGTTAGACATGGTCTATCATCTTTGGAGATGAGAGTGGATTCAGAGAATAGGATTCTCCCCAGCATTTATGGGCCAAAGAAAGATGAGTACATCAGGGAATGACGTACGAGAGATGGAACAGAGGCTCAGGATAAGGACACTTGGAGAAATGTGGTTGTAGCTGCCAAGAACTTTCGAGTACCGTTGAGCCACGCATGGTCTATGACCCTGGGAGATGAGAGTAGATTCAGATTATTCTTTCCAGCATTTATTGGCCAAAGAAAGATGAGGTCACCGGGGACACTTGGAGAAATGTGGTTGTAGCTGCCAAGAACTTTCGAGTAGATAGATATAACATATTCAATAATAATATATATAATTAATTTACTAAATAAATTAAAATATATTTTAAATAATCACACAATAAGAAATGAATGTTTTATGTTATACATTGTTTGAAACAAAATGGATGAAAACCTTTTACTACTTTCAACCAAATACTATGTACCACTCGGGGGTACAGGGGGCGGAGCCCCCGTCTAGATGTGAAGAGCGACGAAGGAGCTCTGAGCAGCTAGTAAAAGAATATAATTGAATTAAGGTAAGAATATATAATCCACATTATATTTCTTATATTTATTTTCTCCAAAATTTTAATTTCTTTAAAAATTATTTCTTTTAACTACTTTACGAGGGTGCGGTGAAAAGTTTCCGGCCTGACCAAGAAAAACTATGTTGTTAAATTTTTTTTTACTTTATTTTTCAACATTCAAGATAGCTGAGACCTGTACGATGTCAGCTGAACGCGTGCGAAATATTTTGCACAACCATTTGAACATGGAAAGCTGTGTGCAACGTGGGTGCCGCATTTCCTAACGTTAGACCAAAAACTGCTTCGACAAACCATTTGTACCGATAATATGGCGGTGTAGGCGTAATCCAAACGAATTTTTGCGTCGATTCATAACTGTTGATAAGACTTAAATTAAATCAATCAATTAATTAACTGTAATTAATTAATTAATTAAATTAAAATTGGGTAGCGAATTATGACGTCATCCAGCCATTCATGACGTCACAGCCTGGTCTTACATATATATTCTAAATAAAATAAAATTAAAAATATTTATGTTATATGCTTATCTGTTTTTATTACATTAATAGATATATTAAAATTATTTGAAATTGTTTCTGTAGCTGGAAATTAATTTACTTCATCGTCGGTTCGGACCTGGTCACAGGTCAACTTATTTTTTTAAGAAGCAAATTGAAAAAATTTAGAAAAAACCGGACTAGATTTATGAATTAATTTGCATATATAAAAAATTATTTTGGAATAGTTCCTCCAACTGAAAAATATACTGGAACCAAAGAAGGTTGAGATATATAAAATGTTAATTGGGTATGTAACTAATGTATTTCTTACTAAATTTTTTTACAATTAAAATAGAAATTCATACTAGAAAAGAATTGTTTAACGTAATTTGCTAACAACTCAGCAAATAAAAGCATAACTCATCGATATCATCGAAATGATATGTAGACTTACTATACCGTATCCCAACCAAGATAAGAACAATTCTTACCATTTACCCTCTTTTTATGAAATATATTTACATTAAATTAAAATTATACCACATTCGGCAAAGAATTTTAAATTTAAATTGAACCATTTACATTAATACGCCACCTCCTTGTTTTATTTTTTTTTTCAAAATATGATAATTTCATTAATGAACTTCTTACTGATATATTTATAATTTTTTTTTTAAATTTTCATTAAGATCTTTGAGTAAAATTAAGCTTATTGATTTAATAGAATTAATAGAATTAAACTTATTGATTCGATTTAAGATGTATTCTAAAACACCACTAATTTTAAAAATTAATATTTGTTTATTTTATTTTATTTAAATATGTATTTTATTTGAAATAATTTGCAGTAGAGCGCTCACCTCTGCACTCCCCGCTCGCCCCTCTCCATGCCCCTCCGCCGCCTGAACTGACCTCCTCATGCAGGAGGGCGACTCGTACGCAGTCAGTTGAGTCAGTTTCCCTTCCCTGCGTAGTGTGAGACACTGGACGGCCTCTCCACTGAAATCATCCCTTAATCAGTCGCTAATCAAGAATTAATTGTAATTTTATTATTTATTTTTATTAATTAAAAGGAAGATTAGTGAACTTTAAAAAAAAAAATATTTCAATAAAAATTAAATTTTATAAAGTGCATTTTTATAATTTTTTATTCATATACCCAAATAAATATATAAATTTTTCATTCCAATCTTTGAAAAGAATTAATCTTAAATATTCTATCAGATCTCATTAATTAAATTTTATTAAAAGTTAAATTAAAATTATTTAAAAATTAAAAAATCATATACAAAATTTTATTTTTCTTTAAATATATTTTTTGAAATATTTTTTAAATTTCAATATATATATATTAATCCTATTAAAACTTATTTATTTAATTAAAAAATAGGAAGATGTGCTGATTATTTTCAAAATTCATATAATATAATTATAAATCAAAAAAATATAAATTTCTCATATTCATATAGGAATATATAATTTTAAATATTCTATATAAGTATTCTTTCTAATCTCTCATTATCGCTCACACCGTTCCTTTCCAATCTCATATGAATATTGTTTTGTCAATTTCATATTATTATAACACTTTTGAAAAATGAATAATATTTCTATTACCTAGATCTCAATTAAACATAATAAAATCTTCGTGAAATTAATAATATAATCATAATTAGTATTCTGATGTTTTATAAGATATTTTTCTTTTAAATGCGTATTAAATGCGTATTATAACTTATTATAATCATGGTAGGATGTAAAATAATTTTAGTATTTTAATATTACAGAAATAAGATAATATTTTTAAAAATCGATACACTTTTTTAATCCTATTAATATTATTTATTTATTTATATCTTATTTTTTTTATTTCCTGTATATAATATAAATATCTAATCTTAATTATTTTTTTCTTTATAGAGGCGAGAGTGATGGACATCCATTCAAGTCTACCAGCTGTTCTTCGAGTTTAATCTGCGAGAAATATCAACCCTTTATTAACTCCGAGGTCAGTATTTATTATTAATTTTATTTTTAATTCAATTTAAATTTATTGATTATAAACTAATAAGTTATTTTTCTTCTTATCTTTCATGTTTCAATCTTCGTTCCTGCTACTGAATGTTGATTTGAATTCTTGATTATCATCTCCATCCTTCATGACGATGAAATGATTGAAATACAGCTCTCCAAATGTAAGTAATAATCGTTATTTATTTAGCATGGGCACTTTAAAATAGAAAATGTAAATATAATATTTAAAGTAAAGTTTAATATAATATAGAAAGTAGAATTAAATTACAATGATATTTTGCTTTTTATAATATTCATTAGATGATAGAGATATATATTAAATTATATGACAGAATTTAGTGAGATTAGGGAATTTCAGAGTACATCTTTCAAGAAGAAGGATTGATAAAGGAGGCAGAAGAGACAAAGGTATTTTTAGAATTAGTAGGTTTCGATGCGTTATACTGGGAGGGTGGCTATTTTTTGATATATATAGTTGTTAGGAATTTTCAGGTGGTTGCCTCCTACATCCATGCATGTTCTCATCATACTAATTCATAGATTAGATTAGAATTAATAAATAAATAAAATATGGGTGGATTAAACAAATGCCATGCTATTATTGAAGGGATGGATTGCATGAATTGCATGTCAGGTCTGAATTGTGCCATTTTGTATTACTGAGAGTGTATTTGAGGTGGATTGGATGAACGGGCATTCGGGAAGGTAATTCAGCATAGTTCCGAAATGGGATTAGCCTGAACAGGAACAAATTGTTGGTTACCTTTTGAGCGCAGGGCTTTTTCGATTAGCATGGGCTTCCATCCTTATTGATGGAGGCTATGCACTCCCTTACTAGGTAGGTTTTATTTCAGGTTGCCCCGAATGTCGCGATTTCATTTCGAAATCCAAAAAATCAAAGGCACTCTCAGCGGATTCAAAGAGGCTACAGACCAAACGCCTTATTTTTTTTAATCTTTTTTTTTTAAGGCAAACTTTCTTTATTATTACTTTTTCTAAATTCCGGAAGGCGAGGCTTGGAAGGGCTAATTTATGGGGAAAGGAGGAGGCCCTATTAAATATTCAATTGTTTTTTTTTAATTTAATTAATAATAAAAAAATAATTGAATATCGCGATTATTTTCTTTAACTTTTTATTTTCATTTTGAAATATTCAATTTCATAATTTAAACTTTGATATATTTTAAATATTTTACCATATATAAGTAGAATTAATTATTATTATAATTTCTCAATTTAAAATTAAAATGCAAACATCACAAATAAAAAAATCATATATATTGTAAAAATATAACTCTTTTTCATTATTATTTCTTTTTAACTTACCAAATATTAAAATATTTTATTTTTTTTATTATGGAAATTGTTTCATATGAATATAAATATATTGTAATCGAATGTATCTATACTCAATAATAATTTAATATTAATAAATTATATCAAATTTTTTTTCTTATCATGATAAATCATATTTGGAAAGAAATAAAATATATTTAAGCTTATTTAAAAAATTAACTTAATGTATAATTTTTGTTAATTATAAAACATGTGGTACAACTTATTTTAAATAAATAAATAAAATTCGATCTCCTAAAAATTTATTTAATTTTGATTGATCAAATATTCTTATTCTTTAGCTGACTTACAATACGATCATTTTGCTTATTCTTATGTGTATTCTATCCCAGTGTCCCTGCAAAAATTCTCCGGGAGATAAAAATGTCTCGGTTTACATAAATAATAATATCATCCGTGAATAAACCCAATATTATTCAATTTTTACCGACCGATGATAGTAAGGGATGTATTATTTTCACACCAAATTTCACATGTGGAGATTTTTACATATCACCACGAATCATGCATTTTCTATTGGTTTTATCCTCGGGAAAAATCATTTTCATTAGTTTTTTCTTAATTTTAAATTATATGGCGTCACAGCCAGCTCCTACTTATATATTATAAATAAAATAAAATTAAAAATATTTATGTTATATGCCTATCTGTTTTTTATTGCATTAATAGATACATTTAAATTATTTGAAAATGTTTCTGTAGCTGGAAATTAATTTACTTCAAACCGTAGGTCGGTTCGGACCTGGCCACAGGTCAACTTATTTTATGATGTTTTGATATCAGGTTCAAATTTTGATTATTAATAAACTAGCTGCTCAGACCGCCTTCGTCACTCTCCATACCTAGACGGGGGCTCTGCCCCCTGTACCCCCGAGTGATACATAGTATTTGGTTGAAAGTATGTATGTAAAAGGTTTTCATCTATTTTGTTTCAATCAGTAAAACATTCACTTTTTGTGTTCTTATTTAAAACATATTTTAATTTAATCAGTAAATTAATTATATATTATTATTGTATATGTTATATCTATCTATCTACCTACCTCTGGGCTCTGGCTCTATGTTACTCGTTCTTGGCCGAAACAACCAAGTGAGCTATAACAATCCAACTCCTACCCTGTCTCATCTCTCTCAAGTCCCTTCCTACTTTGTTCATCCAAGCGGACGTTTTCCAATCGGTCTCCTCACCAATATCTTTTTCCTCTCCCATTCTAGCCACGTGCCCTGTCCATCGCAACCTTCTCGATTTTATAATCCTAACTAGGTCTGGAGATGCATAGAGGTCAATTCCTCGTTATACAGTCTCCGCCATTCCCCGGTGACCTCATCCTTCTTTGGCCCATAAATGATGGGAAGAATCCTATTCTCAAATACTCTCAATCTACTCTCGTCTCTCAGGATCATAGACCATGCCTCACACCCATATAATTAAACAGGCAAAATAATTGAATCGATTATTTCGAAAAAGGATTATCTCCAAAAAATGTAATTCTTCAGAGGACTAAAAAAACTGAATTTTGAAAAAATTAAAAATTAACTAGTTCTTCTGTGTTTTTTTTTAGCTATCTTCAGGTAATATTAATTTTTGTTAATCATTATTTTAATAAATTAGTTTTGTAATGAAAAATAAAAAAAAAAATTTTTGATATGTTCCCTTTTCGAAATAAACGTCCATTATTAGGTTGAAGTAAGTTAAACAATTTGTTACTATGACTTGTTACTATCTCGCCAGAGATAGTATTGCGATCACGAAAATTTTCGATATTGAGATTTTGATGTTTTTATACGTTTTGAAGGTTCCTGAATCATTTTCACTAAGGTTGAGAAAAATGTCTGTGTGTGTGTGTGTATGTAACCAAGATTACGCAAAAACGGTTTGAGCTAGAATGATGAAATTTGGTACATGAACATTATTCAAAATTCATAGTTTTCTATCAACTTTTGAGAAATGTAGCTCAACCGGAAGAGGGTCATTACTTACGTTTTGATTTTTTTTCTTCTAAAGTGACCGTAAAAATAAAGATAGAGATTTGATAGTTTTTCACATGATTAAAAATTATATAAAACTGCTATATATAGAATTTCAGCTTGATTGAATCGCTGAAAGTACCAGAATTAATTAACAAAGAGCCAAACATGCGCTGGTTTAATAAATATTATTTATTGATTTTAATTTATAATTTAATTAATTAAATTTAATTTAAATATAATATATGTTATTTAATCCAATTCAAATTGCGAGATAGTCTTGTGGAGACACTCCAGCTTATTTATTTATTTAAAAATATGAAAATACCTTACAAAAATAACAATATACTAAAAACACAAGTATAATATGCAACCAATGTCATTTTTGATAAAATTTTGAACTATTTTTATTTCTGTAGATAATTTAAAAATCTTGGTCAGTATTTTCATTAGTTGTGGGCCACAAAAATAAATCTTCGTTAAATTGTGTATATTCTACTGGAATATACTAAATCACCTTTTTGATGTCGACTATTTTTTTTTGCATTAATTGGCACCTTTAAAAATTAGGCAGGATAATCCATTTGGTTTGGTAAAGAAGGGAAATCTCTTAAATGCTTTAATAAATGAAATTCCTCTTCGTTCATATCATTATCTATATATTGGCTTACCTTAACAGTTCCAGGGGTGACGGAACTGTACATAAACCCGTTATAGCTGCTCACAGCAAACGAAATCTTTTGATCCAAAACTTCTTTTGGATAGTACAGTTTTTTTGTAAAATTGCGGCCACCATTTTTTAAAATCAATAATTTCGGAAGTTGTAATGCTGTAGATATCAAATTTATTGGTATTTGATGATGATTTGATTAATTCGATATACTTCTCAGGGACCTAAATGGAAACGACTGCTAGAGTGTTTACCTTTTCGAAATAAATAAAGTTATCAGAATTTTTTTCTTAATGATAAAACTTCGGACATGTCTCCTTTCCACTCTAAATAGGTGTTATTACGCTTATTTTACAAAATGGAATTTTTTTTCCTCAATTTTGAAAAAATTCGGAGATGTTAACCTTTTCGAAATAATTGATTCAATTGTTTTATATATTTTAATTTTTATCCCCTTTGATAATAGTTATGATGAGATAAGCCCCTTTACTGGATGTTAACAGGCGTCGATTTAAATTCTCGAATATTATTATGCTTCGTAATTACATTAAATTTTTCTACATTTTGCATATTAAGATTTTGTATGTTAATACTGTTCCTCTCAGTTACTGTTACTTCGGCTTATCATTAATTTCTAACCATCTCTTTTCCTGCCTAGATTAATTTTTACCGACCGACGATAGTAAGGGAGGTATTGTTTTCACACCAAATTTCACATGTGGAGATTTTTACATATCTCCACGAATCATGCATTTTCTTAACAGAAAAGAGTATTTCTAGCATGATGTCTGTCCGTCCGTCAGTCCGTCTGTCCGTATAGATGTGTACAGCCTGAACGGCTCAACCGATTTTGATGAAATTTGGTATATTTACTTAATGCATCAGTGGGATGAATTGATCAACTTTTGGTGCAAATCCGGAAACCGGAAGTGGTAGTATTAGCGATCGACGATAGGAAGGGAAGGGTTATTTTAACACCAAAGGAGATTTTTTTATATATCACCACGAATCATGCACTTTGTATTGGTTTTATCCTCGAGAAAAATTATATTTATTAGTTTTTTCTTGATTTAAAATTATATGACGTCACAGCCTGGTCTTGCATATATATTATAAATAAAATAAAATTAAAAATGTTTATATTTATTATTTATGTATCCATATCTGTTTTTTATTACATTAATAGATATATTAAAATTATTTGAAATTGTTTCTGTATCTGGAAATTAATTTACTTCAAACCGTCGGTCGGTTCGGACCTGGCCACAGGTCAACTTATTTATGCTACTTTAAATGTTATTAAATTATTAAAAAAATTTCGAGTCTATAACGTGAGAATTTTCGGACAGACAGACATGAAAAATTCTAGTCACTTTTGGATTCTAGAGATCATGAAACGCGAAGATATGCAAAAATTTTAAAACCTTTTATATAAGTATATATGTTACGGTAAATGTACACTCTTGGGAAATGTATACATTTTCCGGTAAATGTGTACATTTCCCAAAAAGTTAGGAATTTGTGAACTGAATATAATGTATATGTACATTTCCCGACAAATGTGTACTCTTGCCTTCACGTTTTGGTAAATGTATACTCCTACCTTCATGTTTTAAGAAAAGTTGAAATATAAATAAATTAAAAATGTTGCAGTAAAAAAATATTTATTTAAATAAACATAAAACAAAAGGCTTTTATAACGAAAATTATTTTAATTAAAAAATGTAAATGACAAACAAAACATACTTTTCTTTGCATATTATATAATGTGTCGTAGGTCCAAATATTCATAAATACAATTTTCGTCTTAGTTTTTCAGGACCAAAATATGATGGAAATTAAACAAATAATAATAAAATTCTTTTTACTATCTCGCCAGAGATAGTATTGTGATCACAAAAATTTTCGATATCGAGATTTTGATGTTTTTATACGTTTTGGAGGTCCCTAAGTCATTTTCACTAAGATTGAGGCAAATGTCTCTCTCTTTCTTTCTCTCTCTCTCAATCTCTGTGTGTGTATGTGTTTATGTAGTCAAGATTACGCAAAGACGGTTTGAACTAGAATAATTAAATTTGGTGCACGGGCATTATTCGAAATTCGTAGTTTTCTATCAAATTTTGAGAAATGTAGCTCATTCTGAATAGGACCATTACCTACCACGTTTTTCATTATTTTTCTTCTAAACTGACCGTAAAAATAAAGATATAAGTTTGATAGTTTTTCACATGATTAAAAATTGAATAAAACTGCTATAGATATAATTTCAGCTTGATCGAATCGCTGAAAGTACCGGAATTAATTTTATAAATATTTTAACATATTGACTGCCAATCACCCCCCAGCACGTGGCGTGGTGTCATCTACTCTACAAAGTATTAATTAATAATTAATTATACTTTTATAATCTTTAAATTTTGTTTGAAAATATATACCTAAGTTCCTTTCTTATTCTATTTTTTTAGTTACCTATGTACATTTATACCATTGTTTATTATTATTATTTTCATAAATATCTGGTGGACCGACTTATTGTAAAAAAATTAGAAGTAGACCGCATCCTAAAAAAGTTTGCCCATCCCTGTATTAGATACTTGATTGAATCGCTGAAAGTACCGGAATTAATTTTTTATCATTGCAAATCACTCGCCAGCACATGACGTGGTGTCAAATTTGCGAGATAGTCGAGAGGAGACACTCCAGCTTATTTTTATTATAAGAGTTAAATTTTATAAAGGATCATATAGAAATTTCATAATGAAAAAAGTTTTATTTATTTGAGTAAGAATTGCTATTGTATCACTTGGAATTACATAATATTCCATCATTTTTACAACTGCATTTTTTTGAGGAACATGTTCCTTTACAGATGCATCTTTTAAAACCTTGGCCACCAGTAAGCTGCATACGTATTATTTCTCTTACCGATTTCTCAACATCTTGAGAAACATCTTCGTATGATATAAACTTTTGTTCGCAAATGGCGAATTCATGCCTAGAATGAGATTTTTTTAAAACTCCCTGTTTATTTCCTAATTTATATAAATTTTTATCGTCATCTCTTGACAAAACAAGGAAAATTAAATTTTTTGGATCACATTTTTTACCACGATCAACATCTGGAATGGAAACTCTAACATAGTCCTAATCCCAGCAGGACGAAATTTTTCTTTCGAAAGATTACACATTTTGTTTTTTTTAGCTTGAATTTCTAAATTTTCCCTTATTTTCTTTCGAGCATTATCAATTAAAATTTTCTTCTCGTTTAAAACAGAATTTAACTCAAAACTACATCATTTTTATTCTTTTCTTTTAATTTTGTTGCCTTTACTTCGAATAATATTTTTTCATACTGATGTTGGTTTAAATAAAAATTATTTTCGTTTTTTGTGATACAATCTGTTCTAGTTGGTTTTTAAATTTTTCTTTTTGTTCCATTGTTTTTCAAAAATTCTAACTAAAAAATAATTTTTTTGTAGAAAAATTAAAATTTTAAACCTATAATTATGATAATTTTAACTTACCTGGGTCTTATTTCTCTAAATATCTTAAATTATATCCAGAAATCTTCAGTACTATGGCATTAATTTGTAATGTATGCTCACATTTACCATAACATGGTCATTGTGAATTTAATGTACATTTCCCTTATTTGAAATTGTAAATGTTAGTTGAATACACATTACCCAAACGAGGAGGCAAATGTAGGGCTTACAATACCGGGATCTCGGGATCCCGAATACCGGGATCCCGGACGATTTTTGTCCGGTATTAGAAACCGGTATTTATGTAAAAATATCGGTATTTTGGCGTCACGAATTTACGAATTTACAAAATGTGTATGATTTTTTAATGACAATAGTACCGACAAGTGTAGAATCAGAAAGAGCTTTTTCGGCCGCTGGTTATATTTGTACGAAAATTCGGTCCTCGCTTGATGATAAAACGCTTGATTCGTTGTTTTTTAAGAGCAAACTTTAATAAACAAAACGCAAGTTATTAATATTAAATACTTTCAATTTATATTTTTATATTTTTTACTTCTTTAATTATATTTAATTCTTTAATTATATAATACCATACGAGCCTATTATATGTAAAATGTAACACAGAATTTATTATTTACTTTATTTTACTTGGACGTTTTTACCGACCGACGATAGTAAGGGAGGTATTGTTTTCACACCAAATTTCACATGTGGAGATTTTTGCATATCTCCACGAATCATGCATTTTCTTCACAGAAAAAAAGTATTTTTAGCATGTCTGTCCGTCCGCCCGCTGTGTGTCCGTATAGATGTGTACAGCCTGAACGGCTCAACCGATTTTGATGAAATTTGGTATATTTACTTAATGCATCAGTGGGATGAATTGATCAACTTTTGGTGCAAATCCGGAAACCGGAAGTGGTAGTATTAGCAATCGACGATAGGAAGGGAAGGGTTATTTTCACACCAAAGGAGATTTTTTTATATATCACCATGAATCATACACTTTGTATTGGTTTTATCCTCGGGAAAATCATATTTATTAGTTTTTTCTTGATTTAAAATTATATGACGTCATCCAGCCATTCATGACGTCACAGCCTGGTCTTACATATATATTATAAATAAAATAAAATTAAAAATGTTTATATTTATTATTTATGTATGCCTATCTGTTTTTTATTACATTAATAGATATATTAAAATTATTTGAAATTGTTTCTGTAGCTGTAAATTAATTTACTTCAAACCGTCGGTCGGTTCGGACCTGGCCACAGGTCAACTTATTTTGTATCTATCTACTCCTACTCTCGATGTAATAAAATAAATAATATCTACTCATTTCAGAACAATATTTATTGGATTTCATATATTATATTTGTTAAAAAGTCAATATAACAACTGAGGTAAGTAGAAATATAGCTAGTAAATTTATTATTAATAATACCGGTATTAATACCGGTATCACGGTATTTCAAATCTCAAATACCAAATACCGGTATTCAGATTTTAGTTCGGTTTTGTAAGCCCTAGGCAAATGTGCACATTTTCCGGAAAATGTGTACATTTGCCGCAATATCTACTTTTACCGTAACATATGTATATATATCTTATATATAAAATTCTCGTGTCACAAAACTTTGACAGAATACTCCTCCGAAACGGCTGGACCGATTCTTATGAAATTTTTTATGTATATTCAGTAGGTCTCAGGGCATGTCAGACTTCCTTTAGAAAACCGCTAATTGGTAAGGTGTGTCCAGGAGATGCTAATTAATTAAAGATAGTTTAGTTACCATACTAGATCATAGAGGCGCTGGTGGCAAAAATTTGAAATCTTATATATACCCTTATAAGAAGCTTCCAAACAATACTGGTTCATGGGTAAACTAGCTAGCGCGCCATCTTATAACTTTGCACTCTGAGTTCGAAACTCGCAAAGGCATATTTTTTTTTTTTTAAATTATATATTTTTTTTTACAAATTTATTAATTTTTATTATTTTAATATTTTATTAAATAATTTTATTTTATTAAATTAATTTTATTAAATTAATAATTATGTCAATTAATTTTTTCTGCATAAATAAACATATATAAAAAACTATAGAGATGGGACAGGGTAGGAGTTAGATGGTTATAGCTCAGAATAGGGACACTCGGGGGGGTACAGGGGGCGGAGACCCCGTCTAGGTGTGGAGAGCGCCGAAGGCGCTCGGAGCAGCTAGTATATATATATATATATGGATATTAAATAACATAAACATCTGTTATTAAAATTGAAAATATTAACTTTTTATTTCATTCTTATTTGCCCCTCATACCGTTTAGCCATTTTCAGATCAGAAATAATTTGTTTTGATGGAGTTTTGTTTATTAATCTCTTAAATCAAACCCTCACACGGGGATCGTACAGTACATAAATATTATATTTTTTTTAACATCATAAGGCAACTACCCCCATAGAATGCCCCAACAAATATATATTATTAATTATTTTAATTATTTAATATAAAAATTATTGAAAAATATTAATTTTAAAAATTAACTATTAAGGCAAATGGTATTTTATTTAGAATGAAAATTTAAAACAAAAATTCCATTGGGAAATTCTTTAAAAAAAATACATTAAAACAGTGGTTTCCAACCTTTCTGTACCGGCGCCCCCCTTTTTCTAAAAAAAATTCTTGCGCCCCCTTAATTTTTGTAATAATCTAATTTCCTTTTTCAATAGTCGTTCAGGGCATCGCAAAATCATCTTACCTTTTTTTTAGAACCATACTGAAAAAAATTGAAAAAAAATCGAAAATTTTCAAAAGTTTGAATTACAACAGTCTCGCGTCCCCTCCCCCTCTCCCCAGGTTGGAAACCACTTTAATAATAACTACTGGGACTAGACCCCGTTGGGAATCCCTACTCTAACAGGACTTTAGATATTTTTAGAATCTCATCTACCTCGATTAACTTCATTTTAAGATCATTCCAAATTATTTTGTGGACCTTTTGATGGTTTCGTCGATAACAAGTTCGCGCTTAAAGTGAGTGGTTTTAGTTGCACGCAAGTGTATATCCCAACTTTGTGATAATTAAATTAAAATCAAAGTAATAAGATTTACAAAAATCTGCTTCAAAATAATAGATGTTGCGAAATTTTGTCCGAGTGAGAAACCTTCTGGCACCCGAACTTGAATTAATTACTCGTCCATCCTTCCAGGATATTTTCTGATCTTAAGGAAAGAAACTTGTGTATTCAGTCAATATAAAACGCCTTCATCCTGGCTTTTTGGTGGCATATATATTTAATTTTGTTTAGTATTTTATACATTTACATAAAAGAAATAGTCAATCAGATATGAAATCAAATACAAATTTCTTTAATTTTTTTTATTTAAAAGAAAAATAAACACAATTCATTTACATATATTTATTACATTTAAAAAATGCAATAAAATGTAGAAAAGTAAATGTTAAAAATCCAAAAATTAATATTAATAAATGATTAATATTAGTTCTTTTTAATCATGATCATCCAATAATAATAATAAAAATAATATCAATTTAAAATTTATATTACAATCATCTCTTTCGTAATTTTATTTATATTTCTTTTATAATTAATAAAAAAAAAAAATTAAAAATTTATTGAAAGTAAAATAAGTGTTATCATTTTTATACTTTTTTAACAATTTGTACAACATCTTCATCATTTAATACATGATCTTTACCAACTTTTTGTGGTTGATGTTTAACAGATGAACCCCAAACAAGAGCACTGGAAAAATAAATAAATAAATTTAAATAAAAAGTATTAAAGGATAAATTAAATTAAATAACTTACTATTTAAATTCCTTAGCTATTGATCGATGAAGTTTATTACAAAAATCTTCAACAGATAATCGTTCTGAATGTAATACAACTGGTGATTGATAATCAGGAAGTTGTCCTTTAGGTTTTGTATAACTTTAATAAAAAAAAAAAATTATTATATTTTTTTCATCAAATTTTTTATACATACTTATTGTACATTTTATAATTCAATAAAATGAAACAAAAGAAAGAAAAATTAATAAACATTTTTTTATTTTTTAAAATATTTAATCTAAGTTGTTATAGATTATTTATATTTTTTATTTATGTGTAAATTAATTATAAATTAAAATACAATTTATTTACTTATAAAATCTCATTAAAAAAAAGTAAATTCTCTGGTGCTGGAAATAAAATAAATAGTAGGAGAAAAGAATTAGTAAAAATAACAAGTAAAAAAAGTGTGTGAAAGACAGCCACACACTCACATTTATTTATTAAATTCGGAATTATTATTTCCTATACTTATTAACTTTTCAATTTTAATGATATTTTTATCTTATAATTATTATTTATAAATAATATGTAAAACAACTTACATTCGTACAAGTTGCAAATATTGCCACATTTTTTCAAGTAAATCATCAAAATTCCATTTATGATGAGCAGATATTGGTACACAATGTGGAATTTTATATATTATATCTAATTCTTCAATACTTATTTGATCTATATACATATAAATATAAATATATAAAAAAACAAATTAAGATACTGATTTAAAAATAAATAATAAATATAATAATTACCAATTTTATTTAATAAATAAATGCATGGTACATAAATTCGATTGCCTTCAATAACATCAATTAAATCGTCACTTGTTGCATCATATCGTAATGTAATATCTGCATTATGTATTCGATATTCAGATAAAATTGTTTTCACTGTATCAAGATCCAATTCTGTTTGTGTTACAAGAGTTTGTAAATTTACACCACCTTTATCTTTTTTACGAAAAACTATATTTGGTGGTGATTTATTTAAACGTAAACCAAATCCTTCCAATTCATGTTCAATTAATTTTTTATGTTGTAATGGTTTTAAAACATCCAAAACAATAAAAATTAAGCTGCAGGTACGTGCTACAGCAATTACTTGACGACCTCTACCTTTTCCATCTTTAGCACCTTCAATAATTCCTGGCAAATCAAGCAACTAGAAAAACAAACAAAAAACAAACCACTAAATAAAAAGTAATTACTATTTAATATTTTAATATAAAATATTTTATATAGGGTAAAACCGAGGAATATGACGCGTTTTCTATAATATCTCGTAAACTAGACCTTTTGGTATGGAGAGTAGCCACCTACGTGACCATCCATAGTCACTATATCCTCCCCATCTGTATTAAAACTTGCAGGACCACTAATTGTTTAAAGGAAACTTTAACACCCGATCTGCGATTCATGTAACCTGCCACGCCTGCTCTGGCATGAGAGGAGAATGGATTTATTTATTTGTAAAGCAATCATAATTAGACAATTTCATTTGGGTATTTATTTTTGTTTCTATATAAGAGAATTTTCTGTTTTTATTTCTTTCCATTGATATACTTAAATAGGTATTTTATTTTTCTCTTCTTTCCCGAGTCTTATATGTGTACAAAAATTGTAAGATTATACAATTATACCATAAAGAAATAATAATAATAAATTCGTTACTTTACAATTTATTATTAAATTAAGTCATTTCTTTTAAGAATAAATAATTATTTAAAAATGATTTTGTACATTTGATTAGACAAAGCTTTGAAAAACTATTTCTTGTGATTTAATCATGAGGTATCTTGAAATAACTAATGAGCCTGAAGGCTTCTTCAAAGATTAAAAGGTTGAAGACCCCTGTTCTTTCCTAACATTATAAAATAAAATTTTACGTTATCGAATATATATTAAAAAGTATACTAACTTGAATTTTTGCACCTTTATATTTAATACATCCGGGTACAGTTGTTAAAGTTGTAAATTCATATGCAGCAACCTCAGAATAAACACCAGCCAATGTACTTAAAAGGGTTGATTTGCCAACGGAAGGAAATCCTAAATAAAATATAAATAAATATTTACATTATTTTAGTTTGATCTTTTTTCTTATATATTTATACTATTATATTGTCGTAAAAGTTATCCTTATATTTTATATAAATATAGGGCGACCCAAAAAAACTTAAACTTTTTAATAATCCAATAAAACCATACGTCATGGAAACAAAATATTTTATCCATAGTAAATGTAGCCTTAATCTTTGTATTTAAGAAACATTAATGAAATTTATCATTTATTTTTAAATTACGTTCTTTAGATGCAGACCTCATGTACTCTAATGCATTCTTAAAAATTACTGTGATTCCCTTTATATTTTCAAGAAAATTAAGTCTCCCCACTAATAGTAGTTTTGTTTATTCACATAAAATGCTAGATTAAAAATGGGCCTCATTTGACATGCACACTTGCAGTTGCATTGAAAACAACATAATTTTGGAAAAATTAAGAAATTTCATACATTAAATGACAAATTTTAGTTTCTTTTTAAATATACAGGAGAATGCATTTATTAATTCAAAATGTCAAATCTATAAGAAAAAAAGATAAATTCCATTAATATTTCTTAATTGGCGAGTAGGTTTCAAATACTATGGATAAACTGTTTTTCTTTCATCAAGTTTAGTTTTATTGGAATATTAAAAAGTTCATCGTGAATTAATCATTTTTTTTTTACAATTTTTTTATTTTAATTATTTTTAAAACGTATATTTCTTGCTTTTGAAAATTATGAGATGTTAGTTATTTTATTTATATAATATATATTTGGATAATATTGTTATAAGGGTTTGATGATGAAAAATACATTTTTTTAAATTAATTTAAAGAAAAGATTTTAAAATTAAATTAAATTTTATCATAAACATCATAACAAAAGCGCCGGAAAAATGTTTTAACTTTACTTTGATCAACTTTTTGTGATATATGAATATATATATTAAATATAATATGTTTTATCTTATTTATCTTTATATTTTCTTGAATTTTTTTAGATAATAATATTCCTTCTTTTAAGTCAAATTAAAGTTTGATATTTTAAGGATTGATCATGTATACATTATGAAATAAAATTAATTCATTTATGAAGAAAAAAACTTATTAAAATATAAATATATACATTTTTTATTATTCCAATGTTTAAAACTAAATTAGTGAGAAGAAAAGAAAGACCTGTTTAGAAAAAAAAATTTAACCTTGAATGGGGGTTAATTCCTTATGATGATATATATTTCGTCCAATTCAATTTTATTTAAATAACAAGGAAGAGTATTAATGGTGATGTATATGTATATATAGAATGTAACTTGCAGTATTCTCTTTTAACTAGAAACGTAAAGCTAATTAAAATTAAAGAAATAAACACAACCATTAAATAATCACAAAATAATTCATTAGAAGTTAATTATTTATTTATTAAAATTTTATAAAATATATTCAGAGTATACTGCAAGTCAATGAATATGATATTCTTGTTTTTAAATTTACTATTAAATAAAATCACCACAAAATAAATTAATTGTGATTATATATGATTATATTCCAGGTATTGATTTATTATTAATTGCCAAATTACCAACAAAGCCAATTCTGGCATCACCGGTTTTAGCGACATCGAACCCTTCACCTGGACCACCGCCACCTCCTTTTGGAGTAATTAATTCACGACGTAATTTTGCTAAACGTGCTTTCAATAAACCTAAATGTCCAGCAGTTGCTTTATTCTTTTGGGTTCTAGCCATCTAAAAGAAACAATTTTAAATTAACTAATTATTATCAAAACATATTTTTATATTTTTTTCAATTTATTTACCTCAGCTTCAATAGCTGCAATTTTATCAAGTATCGTACTCATTTTTTATTTAAAATTAATCTATATTATACACTGGAAATTATTAATTATTTATTAAATTCATATAAAAAAAAATATGTTTAAGGTTATAATCTTAAAAGGAAGTAGTTGTTAAATTGAAAGCATGGATTTCCAATGAGGTAAAAATAAGACAGAACTATTTATTTTCAAAATACAAAATTTTTTTATATGTATAAATATTAATATTTATTTATAAAATTAATATACTATAATATTATTGATTTATTTACGAAATTATTTTTAAGTGATGAAATTAGTTTTATAATAATTATTAAATAAAATAATATATATTTAGTTTTGTTTATTTATTAATATAAAAAATTATAATATTTATTAATTTATTATATTATATTTTGATAATATATACATTTTTTTAAAAATTTTTTATTATATTTATTAAATAAGAATTAGAATTATTTTTTTTTTAAATTTACTCTAGCGGAGAAGTTGGTACTAAATGTAACATTCACTAAATGAATTATCTTAATATTTATTTTCATGCATTTTACCTGTCACTTCATTTTATACCTCCAGTTAATATCTAAATCTCCAACTGTGTTCAACAAATTTGTTAATAATTATTATTGTTATTATAGTAAAATTGATTAAATTTATCAATATTTCTTGTGAAGTTTATATATATGTATATTATTTGAGATTTCAATATAATTGTGTTATTCCCATTAAATATTTTCTAAAGGTATATTGAAATAAAAAAGTATATATATATATATATATATACATTTTTTTATATGAAACATGATGGTAGTGAATGTAGTATTATTTGTTTATTAAGTGAAAATTTGTGTTTTATGATTATAAAATAAAAAAAAACTGAAGTGGAGGAAAAAAAATGACTGAGTTGTTGCGGCCGTCGGGGCCAATGGGAGAGCCATATCCTCCTTGTTCAATGATGGACCGGTGTCGGATCTCGGTCGTCTATCCAGGCAACGGAGAACTTCGTCATAGCAAGAGTGATGACCTGATTTTGCAAAGCAATTCACCTGAACCGACAGAACCTCCAGCAGCAGATCCCAGGGCACAAAGTAATTTTTCAACAATTCAGTAACATAAATATACAAATTCCTCCCACCAATTCCCACTAATATTAATATTACACGTATTTTCTTTTATAATTTAATTGAATACTCTGTTTATTCAAAACTGTCAAATTTAAGTAAATAGTAACTTTATGATAACAAAAACAATTCACTTAAAATAATATAACAATTATATATATATATATATATATATATATATATATATTGATATAGATATTCTGCTTATTAATCATAAACAAATAAAAATAAAAGTATTTTTATTAAAATTAAACATGCTTATAAATAAATAAAATTATTATACTTATTGCAATCGGAGATATAATTTCCAAAAAATATTCCAATTAATCTCTTTATTAAATGTTTCATAATTTTTTTTTACTTTCACTTACCTATATATCAGGCATATGCAACTTAACCATCCAAGATTTTATGCTAGGAAGTAAATACAATGGTAATTATATTGAATGGTCATCCAGTCATGGATTTGGATAAAAATTTACCAGTGGGTTCCTTTTTTAATTCTAAATAAATTTTTCTTATGCAATTTTTGCGGGTCGCTTTTAGTTTATGAGATAAAACGGATTAAATTTTGGCAGATTAGCTTATTATGAACCTCGTATTATGATATCATTAAGTAATGTTTTATTAATTCACTAATTTTCATTTTTTTCGGTATGGTTTGGATATAGGGAAATTATTTAATTAATTAATTTTTTAAATTTCTCATCCGAACTGAAAAAAAATATATAAAAAATTAATGGAGCCCTCTGATGGTCAAATTAATAAAACATGGCAGCTAAATAGAATGGATTTATATTCAAATTTTAATCCTTTTTATCTCGTAAACTAGAAGCGACCCGCAAAAATTGCATAAGAAAAGTTTATTTGGAATTAAAAAACTCACTGGCAAAGTTTTATCCAAATCCATGACAGGATGACTAGTTTATATAATTACCAATAAAATTATTATATTGTATTTGTTAATTTCTTTATTAAATGTTCCATAATTTTTTTTTTTTACTTTTACTTATCTATATTTTCACTTATATATATTATATAATTACCATAAATTATTTTATTTTATGAAAAATTATATTAATCTTTATGTAGAAATTAAACTACATCGGAAATGTAAGCAATAAAAGACTGTTTCATATATTACTACAAGATGATTTTCCATATACCAATATGGTAATTATCATATTGTTTTGAATAAAATTATAGGTATAGTGACTGGGGAAAAAATAAAAATAAATGCCAAGGTGGCGCTGTTATCGGGCAATCAACCGGTTGAGAAAACGCATTGCCATGGCAAAAACACCAGATAAAAATCCCTCAAAAACCATTTTAAAGGTGTTTAAGATAATTTGAATACCTGGATACCGACTATTTTGGAACTTTTCTATGCTCTAGTAATTGGATTTGAAATAAAAACATTTTGAGTTTAAATATTATAAATTTTTTGGTTTCTGGCAAAAAATTAAATTTAAAGAAAGAAAATATAAGGACATTTTTATCTATTTTGTCCCATACAAATCCACCTGTGCCAGCACTTTTTTAAATTCTCTAAACATTGTTCTATGTGCTTTTTGATATAGCCTTGAGCTCTTATACCTAAGTGTTCTATTCCTCTTAGAAAAACTTTATTTTTTCCTGAGTCTTAGATTTTAGAAACAGGAGTAAAGGAAAATAGGCCAAGTCAGGTGAATACGGTGACTGAGGCATGGTTGAATTTGATCCAAAAATCACGATTAATCAATAGTTTTTGAATTACCATATATTATTTCACCACCACAAGATCTCTTCAACTTTTGTAATAATAATACTTCAACAATTTTTCATAAAAATTTCTCTTGTGCTTCAATGATTACATCGGTTATTGACGTTTTGAAGTGTCCAGGGTGAACCTTCATTTGTTCAATCACTCAAAAGAATTTATGGAATAAATTCTAAAAATAAGATTTTGATTTAATGACAAAAAAAAATTAATTAATTTTAATAACTAAAAATGTGGTCTGTTGAAAACCTTGAAATTCACATTATCTCTGAAAATAATACTTAGCTTATTTTAAAACAGTCTAAAAAAATTATAGCACCAAATTGACCTTTTTAACAATATTTCTGAGTATTACAATAAATCTAACTTTGTTGATATTTTTTGGACCACCAGGGCCACTTAACCTATAATTAGTAAATATTATAAAAATCTTATGATTCTTTAATATTGGCTTTTTTTATATTTTAATAATATAAGAAGAAATTAAAAAAACTTATTATTTCTTTTATAAAAAAAGGTAATTATTCAAATTAGTCTTTATGTCATGGATTTGAATAAAACTTTACCAGTAAGTTCCTTTTCTAATTCCAAACAAACTTTTCTTATGCAATTTTTGCGGGTCGCTTCTAGTTTAAGGGATAAAAATTATTAAAATTTGCATTTAAATCCATTAATATTCTATTTAGCTACCATGTTTTATTAATTTGTCCATCATGGGTCTCCACTAATTTTCGGATTTTTTTCAGTTCGGATTGGATATAGAAAAATTAATTAAATAATTTCCTTATATCCAAACCGAAAATTAGGAATAAGTAAATAATTAGTAAATTAATCAATGAAATGGCTGCACATTTTGGCGTTCATATTCAGCTAATATTTATAATTTTATCTAAGAAACATTTTAATTAATATAATATAATATATTTAACAATTTATTTGAAATTCCTTCCATTAAAATTGTTTATGTGTATTATTATGATACTAACTTCATGAATTTTTTTTTCTTTTGGGTGGGGAATGATAAATATATTCTGTAATTTTTGATTCTAAAAAATATTATTAAAATTAATATTTTTAATTTTATTTCGTATTTAAATAAAAAATTTTAAAATATTTTTAATATAAAAAAATAATAATACAATATCAATTAAAAAAAGAATGGCTTGAGAAAAGTTTCAATATGGATGACGTAATTGCTGACGTCATTTAAATTTATTATTTTAAATTCGATATTTCTATATAAATATATTTATTTATATCTATGGTGTGAATTTCAAATATATATATATATATATATATACACAATTTTTGCTAGTATAATAAGTTAAGATTAATTTATGATTATTTCAATCAAAAGAATTCTATAAAAAAACCATAACATATACGATTACGGATAAATATAGTATATAATATATTTAGATATATTCAAGGTTATATATATAATTATTTAATTCTAATGAAATTGAATTTGACAATCTTGGTTATGTAGATTGTAGAATATTGTTCGTTTATATGTACAAAAGAGTAAGAGATAAACCAAAAACTTTTATAAATTTCTCTTTTTTTTCTATATTCTATGTATTTTAATTAAATCTAATACAAATATATTTATTTTGCTTTAAATAATTATTTCTTAATATTATATCCCCTTTGCATGTCTCTTAAAATGTTTCAATGACAATCTATTTAACTTAAGTTAACTCCGGTTCGTTCCAATCTGCAACACATAATCAAAAGACCATGCTTTCACTCTATCAAAATAAAAATCTTATAACATTATATTTAATATATTATTACTATTATTATTAATAAAATATTTTGGATAAAATTAGAATAAAGTTACCTATATATTTTCAATTTATAAGCAGTGGTGTTGGGAAGGGATCGCGGGGGAACGACGTTCCCTTACCTTTTTTCAGAACCGCGTTTCAATACTTTTTCATATCCCGACAACTCCCACTTAAATCTAGAATCTAGTTAGAATTTCTTTTTTTTTTGTATTTTGTATAGTAAGAATAAGAAAAAAATAATAACTTATAAGGAAAAAAATAGTTTGCTGAAAATAGAACTTATTTTTGCTCCCACTATGCGTTCCCTTACTTCTTATTTTATCAATACATCACTGTTTATAAGGTATTTATTTATATCGTAGATAATTAGGAGGGGTTCGTTTAACTGTGAATATAAAATATTGATTATATTTGAATATAAAATATTATAAATTAATTTATAGATAAATCGATGATGGAATTCTTTAAGGTGCGTAGGAGAGAGAAAGAGAGAGTTGGATTTTTTGCCTAAGGGGCCTAACAGGTATAAAAGAGTTGAAGGGAGAGACAAAACATGAAATATTTGTATCAGGCCAAGGACGTGTAACGTTTGTGACGTAGTGGTAGTAAAAATGCCGGCAGCAACCACTTGAAAACTAAAATTGAGTTATAATTTGATATAATTTTACATATTTGTAAACAACGAGTAAAAACTAAAAACCACAAAATAATATAATGAGAATAAAAAAACTAGAAATGTTTTCGATATAATACAAAATTGTTGATTTTGGAAATATTTTTTTTTTTTCATATTTAATCGGTATATGTGTAATAATTAATAATTTTGAGTATAATATAGAATTTAATTAAAAATCATTTAGTCATTAAATAAAAAATTTTAAAATATTTTTAATATCAAAAAATATTAATACAGTATCAATTAAAAAAAGTATGGCTGGAGAAAAATTTTAATATGGATGACGTAATTGCTGACGTCATTTAAATTTATTATTTTAAATTCGATTTTTCTTTATAAATATTATCTATGGTGTGAATTTAAAAAATATACAAATATCTATATAATATATATGTTTTTTTTTCAATTAGAAAATAATTTTCAAAGAAGGGAAGAAAGGTACATAGCAATTTTATTTAATAATTTTGGTAGGGAGAGTTTAAAATGCCTATAATATTTAAAGCCAAATCGATGTATGATGGATTTGGATAAAACTTTACTAGTAGGTTCCTTTTATCAAAATTATTAAAGTTTGCATATAAATCCATTGATATTCTATTTAGCTACCATGTTTTATTATTTGACCACCAGAAGGCTCTACTAATTTTTTTTTTTTTTTAATAAAAATTCAATTCAAAATTAAACAATACCTCCTTTACTATCGTCGGTCGGTAAAAATTAATTTATTAAATAATTTTCCTATATCCAAACCGAACTTATAAAAACCGAAAATAAACCGTAAATAAGTGAATAATCAGTGAATTAGTCAATAAAACATTATTAAATGGCTGCTCATTCATAACTAGTTTATCTGTCAAACTTTAATAAATTTCGTAAACTAGATTCGACCGCCACATACTTCTTAAGGAAAGTTTGTTTTGAATCAAAAAATCTGGAGTGTCTTTATTCGACTATCTTGCAAATTTGAATTGTATTAATTAACATAAATTAAATGTAAATTAAAATAAATTAAAAGTAATAAATAATATTTTTATTAAATCAGCGCGTGTTTGGATGACATCACGTCACGTGCTGGCGCGTGATTGGCAGTCAACGTGCTAAAAAATTAATTCTGGTACTCTTATCAATTCGATCAAGCTGAAATTCTATATATAGCTGTTTTATTCAATTTTAAATCATGTGAAAAACTACCAAACATATCCCTTTATTTTTATGGTCAGTTTAGAGGAAAAAAATTGAAAACGTAGTAGGTTATGGTCCTCTTCCGAATGAGTTACATTTCTCAAAAGTTGATAGAAAACTACGAATTTGGAATAATGCCCGTGTACCAAATTTCATGATTCTAGCTCAAACCGTCTTTGGATAATCTTCTCTACACACACACAGAGAGAGAGAGAGAGAAAGAAAGACAGACAGACATTTTTCTCAACTTTAGTGAAAATGACTCAGGGACCTTCAAAACTTATAAAAACATCAAAATCTCGACATCGAAAATTTTCGTAATCACAATACTATCTCTGGCGAGATAATAAAAAGGAATCTACTGGTAAAGTTTTATCAAAATCCATCGATTCAACCAATTACCAAATTCTAAACATAAAATTCTTTTTAAATTAAAGTTGCATATTTTCTAATTATTTTTTTAGATTTTAACATATAAAGAAAAATACCATTTTTATTGAACCTATTACAAATAGCCGATAACTTGATGTGGTACAACCCCATTAGATTCATAATTTTAATATAAATATATAATTAATATATAAATTATTAGATAATTAATTATATTAAATGGTGTAAAATCTCAATAACATTAAAAAAAAATTTAATGATTAAATTCATTTATGAAGGTGCGACACACCCAACCACGATTTTATTTAAAGGGGCATAGAGAATATATATACGAGGTGAGAAGTTTTCGGCCTGACCAAGAAAAACTAAATTTATTTTTTTTTGCTTTATTTTTCAACATAATCTCCATCAACATTGATACATTTCTCATAACGGTGTTCTAATTTAGTTAATTAATTTAATTAATTAATTAATTGATTTAATTTAATTTAAGTCTCTTCAACAGTTATGAATTGACGCAAAAATTCGTTTGGATTACGCCTACACCGCCAAATTGTCGGGAGAAATGGTTTTTCGAAACAGTTTTTGGTCTAACGTTAGCAAACGCGGCACCCACGTTGCACACCGCTTTCCATGTTCAAATGGTTATGCAAAATATTTCGCACACGTTCAGCTGACATCTTACAGGTCTCAGCTATCTTGAATGTTGAAAAATAAAGCAAAAAAAAAAATGTAAAAACATATATATATATTGGTATTATATTAGATATTTTAAAAGCTTAATATATATATATAATATAAAAATAAAATATTTATTAATTCGTTTAATCTACAAAGCGAGATTGACAAAACCAACCATTCTATGACATTATAGAGATCCAGAAGAAAGATAATGTAACTTCCAAAATGATAAAAATCTTTCATTAATTAAAAATATCTATAATTTATATATGTTACTTGTGATATATTTTTAATAACGTTTCTGTATGTTAATTCAAATAGCGTGAACTTTAATTAATTAATAAATCCCATTGAATATTTCCTTTAAACTAAAAACTCGTTTTCTATTAAATTATCCAAATGGTAAATTCCAACTTATATATATATACCTTTAGTCAAGATGTATAGATGTATAGATGTATTATCTCTCATTAGTGCAGAATAATAAATTATTAGACTAAATGAATGACGTAATATAAAAAAAATATAATATGAAATTTATCCAAACGTAACATCTGTTGATTAAATTTATTATTTTATTTGTTATTTATTATTTCATTTTTATATGAAATGAGTGTTTTTATGGCGACGTGATGCAGATTTAAGGTTTTGGAAAATTACATCAATTGCTGTAAATCAGTGATTCTAAACCACTGTGCCGCGAGATTATCAAAATGTACCGCCAAATTATTACAAATATAAAGAGGCTTTTAAACATTTCCGACTTTTTTTTATAAATTTTTTCCAATATGGTTCTTTTAAAAAAAGGTAAAACGTTTTTGGGACTAGGCTATTTAACATTTCCGACTTTTTTTCTAATTTATTTTCCAATATGGTTCTTTAAAAAAAAAAGGTAAAACGTTTTTGGGAATAGGATTTTAAACATTCCAGACTTATTTTTCTGAATTTTTTCAATATGCTTCTAAAAAAAGAAGGTAAACCGTTTTTGGGACCACTTTTTTCAATATGGTAAACTTTTACACTTATCTTTTTCTTTGTGTGCGCCAAATTTTTAAACCATTAAAAGTGTGCCGCGTTAAAAAAAAAAGGTTCAGAATCACTGCTGTAAATCGATGATATCACAGGGGATCTGGGTAAACAGGAATTTACATTGTCTTTGTGAAACCCAAAATGAATATTGATGAATAAATAATTACTTTTCGAAATAATTCAAAATTCACCTTTTCTTTTGATCAGACCTCGTATATTGAAACCAATTTCATTTAAAATAAAAATTAAGTAATTAAAATGAATTAGAAAAAAAAATTGAATATCGCTAATTAAATTATTTTATTTACTATTTTTATAAAAATTCCGGTCAATGTCTACTCATCTGGTATTAAAATATCTGTGCTAAATTTTATTGTAATCCGTTACTTTGAATAGATTTATATATATATATATATATATATATATATATATATATATATAGTATCTGCTTAGGAACAAACATTCCTTTTGTATATATAGTTAGATATTTTTTGTACATATTTATTTTGTATAACAGTTATAATCACCCAAAAATAAAACATTAATAATTGATTAAAAACATTCTATATTATTATATTAAATTCACTTATGGAGATAAATGGTAGAGTAGATTTTCATCTTTCTCTACTAATATAGAAGGAAATCAAGAGGTTTAGCAATTTGGGAGTGATATTTCGCTTGAATCAATATTGATCTTCTCTCGTTTTAATTCTCTCATTCTCTAATCCAGATATATTACAGACAACTACTTATTGAACTATTGAAATATATTCACTCATTTCTAAATAAATTGCAAAATAGTGAAGGGAAAGTATTTTATAATAATATAATTTATAGTACTATATAAGTATATAATTTTCAATCATATAAGATACTAATTTAGTACCCATCTGTAGATTTTTACTATCTCGTCAGAGATAGTATTGTGATTACGAAAATTTTCTATGTCGAGATTTTGATGTTTTTATACGTTTTGAAGGTTCCTGAATCATTTTCACTAAGGTTGAGAAAAATGTCTCTCTCTCTCTCTCTCTCTCTCTCTCTCTGTGTGTGTGTGTGTGTGTTTGTGTGTGTGTGAGTGTGTGTGTGTGTGTGTAGACAAGATTACGCAAAAACGGTTTGAGCTAGAATCATGAAATTTGCTATACGGGCATTATTCAAAATTTTTAGTTTTCTATCAACTTTTGATAAATGTAGCTGAAGGGGGTCATTACCTACAACGTTTTGATTTTTTACCGACCGACGATAGTAAAGGAGGTATTGTTTTTATACCAAATTTCACATGTGGAGATTTTTGCATATCTCCACGAATCATGCATTTTCTTAACAGAAAAAAAGTATTTTTAGCATGATGTCTGTCCGTCCGCCCGCTGGGTGTCCGTATAGATGTGTACAGCTTGAACGGCTCACCGGATTTTGATGAAATTTGGTATATATAATTCATGCATCAGTATGATCAATTGATCAACTTTTGGTGCAAATCCGGAAACCGGAAGTGGTAGTATTAGCGATCGACGATAGGAAGGGAAGGGTTATTACCACGTTTTTCTTAGCTTGCTTTCTTGTTTGTTTATCTGTTCGCGTCAAATCTTGCAATCGAAATTTCGACCACTTCCAGTCATCCAATCGCTCTGAAACTTTTCAGAGTTATGTATTCTGGATGACAATACAATAAAATAACACATTCGTAGCTTGCAAGTGTTTAATTAGAGCATAATTAATGAATATTTGTATTTTGTTAACTTAAAAAGGAGAAACAATAATAATACAACAAAAGGCCCTTTCCAAAACTTACCTTTCTCAATACATAATACAAAAGAAGAAAACAACAAAAGGGACTTTGTCAAAACATTAAAAATAAATAATACAGATGTCCATAGTCCGCTTGTTTAAAAAAATATTCAAGAGTTGATTCTAGTATGTATTAAATATATTCAATATATTAAATATTAAATATATTATTTTTGATCTAAACGAATAGAGAATGGATTTTACATAAAATTTGTAATCATTTCACAAATTAATAATATAATAAATGACACATTGTGAATTGACGATAAAAATAAATATATTTCATTAGATCTTATTTTATTATACTAGCAAAAATTGTATAAATATATTTTTAATTTTCTTTCGAAATTAATTAAAAAATTTTAAAATATTTTAAATATAAAAAATATTGATACAATATCTAATACAAAAACGAGGCGGGATGCAAATATAATACATTAATTAATAATAATAATCAAAATATTAAAATCCGTTTAAATAAGAAGTTTGAAAAAATGTTCAGGTCGCTCCCCTCCAACTAAATGACAGTCCTGATCGTATGTTCCATGCTGCGAATTAAATTTGGATTAAGCATCATAAATTCTAAAATAATAATTAAATAAATTTCAAATAACGATTAGATATTTATTAAATGAATTACTAATAAATAATATTCAATCTAATGAAATAAAGAATCTCTATATATTATATACACGGTAAATGTATTAGAAAAAATAAAAAGCCATTTTTTTTTTATGAAGAATTTTGATTTTTTTAAATTATAATTTCTGACTTTTGATTGATTACATTTAAAATCATTTTAAAGTTATAATTTCGTCTTTACAAAGAGAGATAAAAAATTAATAAAATCAAAATATTGAAAAAATATAATAGGGAGGTAGAAAAAAGGTTCAAACTCCCCTCTTCTTATTTTTACTTAACGGGTCTTCTGATTGGTTGCCTGTTTCGACACACCTTTTTTCGACTTAAACGCCACCCTCAATTTCCTTCAGCTATCATTTGCTCTCTGCATCTCACCAAGTCATCATTAGCACTCTTGCTAACTGAGTGTATTTTACCACGTTTTTCTTAGCTTGCTTTCTTGTTTGTTTGTTTGTTTATTTATCTGTTCGGGTCAAATCTTGCAATCGAAATTTCGACCACTTCCAGTCATCCAATCGCTCTGAAACTTTTCAGAGTAATGTATTCTGGATGACAATACAATAAAATAACACATTCGTAGCTTGCAAGTGTTTAATTAGAGCATAATTAATGAATATAATTTTGTATGGGAAAATCAAAACAAAAAGTGTAAATATTTAAATTTGAAAAAAACCGTTAAAAACCCGTTAAAAGAATAATATAATATGTATAATATTTAAAATTTAAATAAATTTGAAAGAAGGTATATTAATGTTTTGTACTGTAATTTAGAAAACAAAATTTAAATTTATGATGAGTTTTAGGCAATAAAGAATTAAAATATGACAAATTTAAAAATTTCTCTGCCAACTACGAGATAACTCGTATATTCCGTTACGACTACGAGTTAATTCGTAGGCCTATTTTTTTTTAAAAAATACATTTTCTATGCTTTTTGATGATTACTATGTAATACTATGTAATATAATTATAGTCTTTAATAATATAAAATGATTAAATGCAATTGGCTTTTTAGACCGGAATTCTGAGAATGGTCGTGGCAGTCAATGTGTTAAATTTATTACTTTCAGGATAATAGTATTTCATGACTATTAAAGTCAATCAAAAAACTTAAAAGTAGTATAGGTCAAGTGAAATCGATTGCAATATATGAAGACTAAAAAGTAGAAAATAATACTTTATATAAAAAAAAAACTTTTTTAAAAAACCACGTTTTTAACGCACTAAAAAGAAGAAAATAATTTTTCTGAAACCCCATAGGTACTGACATTACAAACAAGAGATATGATTTGAAGAAAATTTTCTATAACGTAAAACGTGGGGCGCAACTATGGCTAAAATATTCTGTATCGTATAAAAATTTATAAATAAATGTTATTAGGTACAAATTAATAGGATAAATGAATTCATATTTTAATTAGCTTCAAAAAGTAAAGCTTATAACTTATCGAAATTTTTAAAAGAGGTAAATTTAATTTATGAAAAGATTACCTTTAGATTACTAATAATATTCACTTTTAAAAAATTCTGATAAAAAATGACATCCTAACAATATTCTGGTAAATAATATAAGAAATTTAACTTGAAGAAATCTAAAACTAAATTTTGCTACTGCAAAACTTCTAGCAAATATTTAATATTTATGTTAATAAAATTTCTAAAGTGTAAATTGAAGATGTTTATTTAATATTAAGGAATTAATTTTCCAAAAAAAATTTACATTAATAAAAGTATTCTGTTGGATTACTAATAATATTCCCTTTTACAAAAAGTCTGGTAAAAAATATAAAACTTAAAATATAAATCCATGGATATTGAAATAAATTAATCAAAGAAATTATATTGCATTTAAAAAATTTATTATTATTTGCGCCCCACGTTTTACGTTATAGAAAATTTTCTTCAAATCATATCTCTTGTTTGTAATGTCAGTACCTATGGGGTTTCAGAAAAATTATTTTCTTCTTTTTAGTGCGTTAAAAACGTGGTTTTTTAAAAAAGTTTTTTTTTTATATAAAGTATTATTTTCACACCAAATTTCACATGAGGAGATTTTTAACATATCTCCACAAATCATGCACTTTGTATTGGTTTTATCCTCGAGAAAATCATCATCATTAGTTTTTTCTTAATTTAAAATTATATGACGTCACCCAGCCCTGCATGACGTCACAGCCAGCTCTTAATAAAATAAAATTAAAAATATTTACGTTATATCCATATCTGTTTTTATATTGCATTAATAGATACATTTAAATTATTTGAAATTGTTTCTGTAGCTGGAAATTAATTTACTTAAAACCGTCGGTCGGTTCTGCGCCTGGCCACAGGTCAACTTATTTTCCTCTAAAGTGACCATAAAAATAAAGATATGGGTCTGATAATTTTTCATATGAATAAAGATTGTATAAAACTGCTATATATAGAATTTCAGCTTGATTGAATCGCTGAAAGTACCGGAATTAATTTTTTAACACTGCAAATCTCACGCGCCAACACGTGACGTGGTGCCATCAACAAAGGGCCAAACATGCGCTGGTTTAATAAATATTACTTATTAATTTTAATTTATAATTTATAATTAATTAAATTTAATTTAAATATAATATTTTATGTTATTTAATCCAATTCAAATTGGGAGATAGTCGAGTGGAGACACTCCAGTTTATTACTATCATGACTAATATGAGCATAATTAATATGTATATATATATATATAATAAATATAAATTAAGGGCAAAACTCACTTAGCCTAATTGATAGATGACTAATCAATTTTAGATTATTGGGAAAAGGTATTTTTAAAAATTAACAGATTGAAGTCAAGTTTATATTAGATATATATATAAGGTGTACATTCTTTTTAGATAAAAAAACAAATATTTAATTTGGTTTCTTATTTGTTTTTCTTTTCTTTTATCTTTATAATTATTTTTATTTATTTTACAAATTGCTTAATAATAATAATAATAAAGATATGAAGTAGAATTGATATCTAAAATATTTGACACTGAAAATTTTGCAATAAAAACAAATTTTTTCAAAGAATATTTATTTAATTTTTACTAATTAATTTATTAATTCTTATGAATTCGTATAGATCTTAACATATCTATAATTAACTATTGTGAAACTTGAAAGAGATTTGATCAGTACAACTGCATCTTTCAAACTTTACCTTGACTTTCTTGATCGGAAGTCGCTTGACATTTTTTTTTTTTGTTATGTTGGTACACTTATGTTTCTCACATGTTGACATTATCAGCTATTTTGGATTAGTAATTTGTTTTTGACAACTGAAAAAGTTAGACACGTTTTGTGTGTTCTTCGATTTTTTAATTAAAAAATAAGGAACACTACAAGGAAGTTATGCAACGTTTTCGTGAAGCATTACGGCTCAAATGATCGGAATTGTGGATTCTGCATCACGATAATGCACCAGCTCACACATCATTGCTTGTTCGTGATTTTTTGGCCAAAAACAACACCGTTATAATGCCTCAACCACCGTATTCACCAGATTTGGTTCTCTGCGACTTTTTCCTATTCCCAAAATTGATGAGATTTTTTACTTTAAAACAATGAATCAAAGAATCTGTATTAAATTTGGCGTTAAAAATGGAATAAAGTGCCCCGACGCACTTAAAATGTTGACTGTGGCATTCGGCGAGTCTATTTTGTCTAAAAAAAAACGAAAAAGCACACCAAGTTCTATCAAATGTGAAGTTTTTGCTCGCTGATTTCTTCGAATATATACAATGGCGTGGTGCATCATGAGTTCTTGCCAACAGGTCGTAATATTAATAAAGAATTCTACAAGGAAGTTATTTTATATTATTTTTTAAAGAAATCCTTTAAATTTTATATAGGAAATTTCGTCATAGACCTCCCCTCCCCCTCCATGTTTTGTAGACCCCAAAGTGTCCACCTAGGCCCAGTTGGAAATCCCTGCTCTAATTTGAAGAATCTTTAATCAAGTTAAAATCGTAATTGATCCTATTATTTTGATATTTTATTTATTTTTTTAAATTTTTATTAAATGTATATAAAAAATCTGAACTGTCTCCTCTCGACTATCTCGCAAATTTGAATTGAATTAATTAACATATATTATATTTAAATGAAATTAAATTATTTAAATTATAAATTAAAATTAATAAAAACATCGAAAATTTTCATGATCGCAATTCTACATCTGACGAGATAGTAAAAATGAATTTTTAAAAGACCTCTCCCCTATGGAGAATTCTTTAAAATTGAAAATTTTAATATTTTTTATTGAATTCATCCAAAAAATTTAAATTCTAAAAATAAATTTATTAAGATAGGTATAAACGTTAAACAAATAGGCCAGAAATATTATTCTCCAAATTCAATGGAAAGATAGCTAAGCTGTTATAAATATTTATGTATATTTTAATTAATTCATTAATAAATTAGTCATTTTATTGACTTTTATTTTTAAAATTGAATTGATTTCGAGAAATTAAATTATGAATAGATATCGAGAAAAATGTCATTTTTTTAATTAAGTATTGAGTTTTTAATAGATTTTTTTTTAAATAAAAAGATTAGATTATTAATTTATTATTTTATTTAAATGTGATACAAAGTACAAAGTAGTAAATATTATTACTATAAATTCTTCTTATAAAAACAAAAATAATCATATCATCATGCATTACTATCAGCAAATGTTAAAATTAGAATTAGATAAAAAAATATTTATATATATTTAATTTGATTTCTATGAAAAAATCTGGATTGTCTATCTTCTAAATTTGATTTGTATTAATTAACACATATTATACATATTTAAATTGTAAATGAAGTTTAATTCAATTGGATGAAATTATTAATTAATTAAAAAATTAAATTTACAGTATAGTTTGGTTATTTAATTAAATTAATTAATTAACATATATTAAATTTAAATTTAAAACCTTTACCTTCATTTTTAAGTCAAAATTTAAAAAATTAATTCTTTGTTGACGGCACCATGTCTCTTGCTGGCACGTGATTGGCAGTAAACGTGTTAAAAAATTTAAAAAATTAATTCCGGTACTTTGAGCGATTCAATCAAGCTGAAATTCTATATATAGCAGTTTTATACAATTTTTAATCATGTGAAAAACCATCAAACATATATCTTTATTTTTACGGCCGGTTTAGGGCAGTGGTTCCCAAAGTGGTCTATATCGACCCAGGGGTCTATGGCAACCTGTAAGGGGTCTACGCCAGCGAATAAAAAATTTGGAGGTCCATGAAATGAAAATGGGGGTCTACGATAGTGGATCTCAAGCATATTTACTTACATTATACTATCTTATAATTCAATTCAATATGACTCTAAAAAAAAAAATTCTGATTGGGCTCTTAAACATTTTTGATATTTTTTTTACCCAAAACCGGAAAATATGGCAAGGAGTCTACGACACAAAAAAGTTTGGGAACCTATGGTTTAGGGGGGGGGGGAATGAAAACGTGGTAGGTAATCTTAATCTTCCGAATGAGTAAAAAAGTTGTTAGAAAATAACGAATTTTGAATAATGCCCGTGTACCAAATTTCATTATTCTAGATCAAACCGTTTTTGCGTAATCTTGTCTAAACACACACACATTTTTCTCAACCTTAGTGAAAATTACTCGGTGGCATTAAAAACTAATAAAAACATCAAAATCTCCACATCGAAAATTTTCGTGATCGCAATACTACTGGCGAGATAGTAAAAAGTATTGATTGACTTGTCGTATATGTTAACTAGAGTGGGACTGACATGTGGACAGACGTATCTAAAATATACCTGGAGCATTTCTTTAACTTTCATTAAATTGAAGTAGAATATGAAAAATAAATATTAATTAACAAAATGTCATTAACCATTCATCCATGAATGAAAAGAAAACCGTCCACTTCTCCTTCTTTCTCTCTTATGAATGTTATAATGAACACTTAATCATTACAAATGAATTGTTTATATGCTTTTAAGAATTCTTATATTACATTTCTAATTAAATATGTAAAAATATGTTAGTTCAAGAAATGTTATATTCGTTAGTTGGTTATACTCATATCTTCGTGGCCCCTGATTCAAGTCTTATGCTTGGCAAGGGAATTTCTCTAGTTGGATATAGTCCATTCAGCATCCATGATCGAAATTGGGAGGTTACGTGGCAAAAAGTAGCGCCTCAGATCAAGAAAATCAAGATAAAGGTCGAGAGGACCCGTTCTACTGATCAAAGAACACCTTTACTCCGTATAGGCTGCAACCGACTTACCGATGCACTACCCTTTTGTAGGATATACAAAAGTCAAAAGATTGATACTTCATTGATTAGATTGGAATTTTGACACAATATCAAGATTTGAATCTTTCGAAGATAACCAAATAAAACATAAGTACATATAAGTCATAATAGACCATTTGTAGCAATTCATATATAGTACCTGGTTCACCGAGCCGCCATTCCAATAATTTAAAAGAACATAAATTAAAAAAAAAAGTCATAAAACACATACATTCCTTAAACGTACGTATTAATGCCCTGAAAAACAGAAAAGTATGGCCCGTGGATATAACATAATATATATTTCGTAATTTTATTTTATTTTTATTTACAATATTTTGTATTTAAGGAAGCGCTTTCTGACGTAGTTGCTGACGCTATTTAAATTTCTTATTTTAAATTAAGAAAAAAATTATAAAGATGATTTTTTCTGAGGCTGAAACCAATACAGATCTATATTTCTTTATAAAAATTGTCTATGGTGTGAATTTCAAAAAAAATCTTTCGAGCGGTTTAATATTTCAAAAAAAAAGTACAAATATATATAAATATTCTTATCTTATTATACTAGCAAAAATTGTATATATATATAATATTAATATACTAATTAATATTAATATTATGTTATTTTAAGTGAAACCAGAAAATGAATAAATATCATAAAAAAGATAAAGGTTAAAAGGTAAATAGAGAAGAGTAGAGAAGAGGCAAGTTATATTCATCCGTGATCTCCCACCCCCCTCTCTCTCTTATATTAATCATTTCACAAGATATAATTGTATTTTCGAAAATTAAAACAACTTTACCCGACCTAATGGCCTAATTTTAACATTCAATTTTTCTCATACATTTTTATTTCTCTCATAAAAACCAAGAAAAAAACTGTTCAATTGTTTTTTTTTCTAATTGATTGGTTGATTTCTCGATTTTCTTTTATTTCACTCTTTCTCTCCCCTCCCTCTTTCTATCTATCTATCTACTTTAAGATTTATTCAATTCATTTGCATTTTATTTTTAATGATGATTTAGAAAAAAATAATCATTTTCTTATTAATATTCGTTAAAAAGAAAGAGAGAAAGAGTATTAATGTAAAAAATTTTTCCAATTCTCTGCTTACATATGACTTTTCAATCTTTATTTATACATAATACACCAATACCTTTTCGTCAGGGCTACCCCCCCCTCCAAAAAAAACAACGCAAATTGAAACGATGAAAAATGAATTAAGATTTAATAGGTTTCAGAGTTACGAAAATACTAATTTAAAAAAAAAATGAAGTAAACATTTAAAAAAATTAAAAATTATAAAATTTTATTACATACATACAAAAAACAAAAAAAAACGTATTCAATTAAATCAAAATAATCTATTTAATTAATTTATTAAAAACAAAATTAAAACTAATCAATTTCTGATGAGTCCATAGTGGCTTTTGTCTTAAGTCGACTTTCTTTCACAAAAATGGGGGAATATTGGAAATTAAAAAATTGTAGAATTTTCAGTTAAATGAAAAATTATTTTTTTAGAGATAAAACTAACATTTCAGCAATCATTATTCATTATGCTTTTTTCAGAAAGGTTGGTTTTATATCTAAATAAATAATTTTTTACTTAACTGAAAATTCCACAATTTTTTATGTAATTTACATATCTAAAAGAAACGAATATGTTCCATGTAATATACAATATTTATTTGAAATTTAATTAAAATTACAAAATACTACATATTTACAAAATTTGTGATCATCTCACTAGTAAACATACATTTTTACTATCTCGCCAGAGATAGTATTGCGATCATGAAAATTTTCGATGTTGAGATTTTGATGTTTTTATACGTTTTGAAGGTTCCTGAATCATTTTCACTAAGGTTGAGAAAAATGTCTGTGTGTGTGTGTATGTATGTAGACAAGATTACCCAAAAACGGTTTGAGCTAGAATGATGAAATTTGGTACATGGACATTATTCAAAATTCATAGTTTTCTATCAACTTTTGAGAAATGTAGCTCAACCGGAAGAGGGTCATTACCTACAACGTTTTGATTTTTTTCCCCTAAAGTGGTCGTAAAAATAAAAATATATGTTTGATAATTTTTCACATCATTAATAATTGTATAAAACTGCTATATATAGAATTTCAGCTGGATTGAATCGCTGAAAGTACCAGAATTAATTTTTTAACACTGCAAATCTCACGTGCCATGGTGCCATCAATAAAAACCAAACATGCGCTGGTTTAATATTTATTATTTATAATTTATAATTAATTAAATTTAATTTAAATATAATATATTATGTTATTTAATCCAATTCAAATTGCGAGATAGTCGAGTGGAGACACTCCAGCTAATTTAAATATTGTTTTGTCACTTGTCATTTCATCTTTCACTTAGGTGAAAATTCAACAATTTTTAAATTGCAATTATGGAATTTTACACATCTAGATGAAATTATCAATCATTCTTAAAAATTATATTTTATAATTATTAAATAAATAAATTATATTAAATTTATTTTTAAGTGTATTAGTTTAGTAATATAAATGATCATTTTTGCATATTTGAAATAAAGATCGTCGCCCATGATAAAAAAAAAACAAATTTTAAAAAAATTGATTGGATTTTTATTTCCTATATACTTTTTATCCATGAATTGTCTGACCAAGATAGAAAGCTCAACTTTTTTGTTTTTTCCCACACTTTTTTTTTCTTTTCTATCTTAAATTTCAAAAATTAAAATAAAAAAAGTGGTCACTGAACTATTATAATTCAATGATTTTTTATTTCTTTATTAAATTATTTTTACCTGAAAAAATGTATTTTCTGTTATTTTATATATATGTTGGTTTAGATTTCCGTGAATGTTATTATTATTATTATCATTATCAGATTTATCAGGGATATAATCACGTATTTTTGTAAGATTGTTTTCTCGACGTTTCGGCACCCATTTTGGCGCCATTTTCAAGAGATTATTTAGGTGGGAATATTTTTTGGGATTAATTAACCCTTGGTCACACAGACTAAGACCCAGAATCCCAAAAATATTCCCACCTTGAAAATGGAGCCAATATGGGTGCCGAAACGTCGAGAAAACAATCTCACAAAAATACGTGAGTATATCCCTGATAAATCTGATAGTAATATATATATATATATATATAGGTAGATATATTCGGATGAATTAATACTAAAATATTACATGTACTTTTTTTAATTTATACGGATTTAATTAAAATTTCAATTGCAGTTAGACATTCTATATTTTTATCTATTTTTGTCAATTTCCACAAACTTTATCGTGAAGCATGAAAATTCATTACATATGGTATAACGAACATCACGCAGCTTTTTTTAATTGTGAATATTTTTTTTATTCTGTCATGAATTTGAGCCATATTCTATTATAATCTATAATATATAAAGAAAAAGAAAATTATATATATATATAAAAATTAATAAGTAATTTATCGATATGTGTACTGTTACACAAGAGTTGGAAACCATTATTTGTTAATTCAAGGATACCATCTTTTATGCATTGAAAGAATAGAATTAAATCTTTACACTTCCTCCAATAATTTTTAGTAAGTCCTACTCAAAAGCGGTATTACTTAGCTTTGTGTGATGGTTATATTTCTAGTCGAAGGTGATTTCTGATGAGACTATTATCATTAGATTTGTTATTGTAAATTTATTCAAAAAATACATACATTGCTACTTCTGCAATCGAAACGTTGTGTATATGTTTGTATTTTTTGAATAAATTTACAATAACAAATATCAATATGTGGTTTAATTTACAAAATTCCATTATAAATAAAAACAACCACCAAAGCTTTAATAATTTAATATCATTAGATTTAATTTTATTTTTTCCAGATATAAGTTCAACCATTTATATAGGACCTTTCTGCACCGGCACTCTCCTTTTTAAAAAAAAAAAAAATTCTTGCGCCCCACTTAATTTTTGTAATAATCTAATTTCATAAATACTCACATAATATAGTAATTTATTTAATGGGCTACAAAATCACACATACACATTACACACCCACACACACTCATTTAAGCAAAAACATATTATAGATTATTAAGGATTTTAGAAATAAAAAATTGGTTCTAATACATTCACGCCCCCCTTACAACAGTCTCGCGCCCCCCAGGAGTGGCGCGCCCCACAGGTTGGAAAACTCTGGGATAGGGAATTATTTTTTTGATAATTAGCCTTAGAAATTACTTATTATAGATTTAGGATAAAATTCTCCGTAATATTGATCTTCCGAATTGTATTGCATGAGTATGAGGCGTGGTCGATGACTTGGGAGACGAGAGTAGATTTAGTGTATTTGAAAATAAAATTCTTTGAAACATTTATGGTCCAAAAAGATATGAAATCAATATAGGAGACGGCATAATGAGGAATGGTATGATCTCTTATGCATCTCCAGACCTAGTTAGGGTTTTAAAATCGAGAACGTTGCGATGTGGGGAGGAGACGTGACAAGAATGAGAGAGGAAAGTTGGCGAAAAGTCTATTTATGAAAGACCAAGGTGGCGGTGGGTAGACAATGGAGGAAGGGACGTGGAAAAGATAGGAGAAGGTAGGAGTTGGATGGGTGTAGCTCGGGAAAAATGTAGTTGCTGCGAACAAGAACTTTCGAGTTCTGTAGAGCCACAGAAATAGATAGATCGATGGACCAAAAAAATGAAAAATAAAGAGAAAAGGGAGGGGGGATTTTATTTACGAGGAATTACTTGCATCTTTATGAATCCCTCATGACTTTGCGATCATATATATAAAAAAAAATGAAAATTAATTTAAAATAAATGTTTGTGTTTTCTAGTTTGGGCGACCTTGGATAGGCCAACCTCTTCAGCAGCTACACGCGCTTCGGCAGTTGATTCGACACCATGCTATTATAGTGATAGTGAAACGGATGAGGCCCAAGCAGAAAAGTCAGCTAAAAAAGAACTCTCCTGTGATCTGCAACGATTAGCAGCAGCAACAGCGGCAGCAGCTGCGCGACAACAACGTAGAGGTCTCTACGATCGTGTCGATCCTGAAGATAGTATTCGTGATCTTGTCACGGAGAATGATTTCTATCGGTAAGTTTTTTATTTATTTTTTTTTTTTTAGCATTAGGTCAATATATATACTAGCCGTTCCAGGCATAATATGCTGCCGGCGGCATAAAACTCTTCTTAGAGGGACAGGCGGCTTCTAGTCGTACGAGATTGATTAATAATAATAATTAATAGGGAATTTTGTTACAAATACTTACAAAACAACACAATGTTGAAATTTGGTATATGGGCATTATTCAAAATTAGTAGTTTTCTATCATCTATAGAAAAATGTTAATTCATTCGGAAGACGACCATTACCTACCACGTTTTCATTTTTGTTCCCTCTAAACTCACCGTAAAAATAAAGATATATGTTTGATAGTTTTTCACATGATTAAAAATTGTATAAATCTGCTATATATAGAATTTCAGTTTGATTGAATTGCTAAAAGAGAATTAATTTTTTTAATTTTTTAGCAAATTGAATGAGAATCACGCGACAGCACGTGTCATGGTGTCATCTAAACACGCACTTGTTTAGTAAAAATATTATTTATTAATTTTAATTTAAAATTAAATTTGAATATAATATATGTTAATTAATCCAATTCAAATTTGCGAGATAGTCGAAGACACTCCAGATTTTTTTTATTCAAAACAATAAAATAAGTATATATATATATACATGTTTGATAGTTTTTCACTTGATTAAAAATTGTATAAAACTGCTATATATAGAATTTCAGCTTGATTGAATCGTTGAAAGTACCGGAATTAATTTTTACCGACCGACGATAGTAAGGGAGGTATTGTTTTCACACCAAATTTCACATGTGGAGATTTTTACATATCTCCACGAATCATGCATTTTCTAAACAGAAAAACGTATTTTTAGCATGATGTCTGTCCGTCCGTCTGTCCGTCCGTCTGTCCGTCCGTCTGTCCGTCCGTATAGATGTGTACAGCCTGAACGGCTCAACCGATTTTGATGAAATTTGGTATATTTACTTAATGCATCAGTGGGATGAATTGATCAACTTTTGGTGCAATTCCGAAAACCGGAAGTGGTAGTATTAGCGATCGACGATAGGAAGGAAAGGGTTATTTTCACACCAAAGGAGATTTTTTTATATATCACCACGAATCATGCACTTTGTATTGGTTTTATCCTCGAGAAAAATCATATTTATTAGTTTTTTCTTGATTTAAAATTATATGACGTCATCCAGCCATTCATGACGTCACAGCCTGGTCTTGCATATTAATTATAAATAAAATAAAATTAAAAATGTTTATATTTATTATCTATGTATCCATATCTGTTTTTTATTACATTAATAGATATATTAAAATTATTTGAAATTGTTTCTGTAGCTGGAAATTAATTTATTTCAAACAGTCGGTCGGTTCGGACCTGGCCACAGGTCAACTTATTTAAATTATGACTTTAAAAAAAAGGTTTTAAATTTAATATATGTTAATTAATTAATTTAATTTAATAACAATACTATAGTTTAAATTTTTTTCAATTTTTTTTTAAATTAATGAATTAAAAAAATTTAAATTTACACTATAGTATTGTTATTAAATTAAATTAATTAATTAATTAATCCAATTCAATTATACTTAATTTATAATTTAATTAATTAAATTTAATTTAAATATAATATATGTGTGTTAATCAATCCAATTCAAATTTGCGAGATAGTTGAGAGGAGACACCAAAAATCATCAGACATTTGGATTGTGATTTTAAGAGTTAATTTAAAATTTAGGGCAGTGGTTTCCAACCTTTATGTACAGGCGCCCCCCTTTTTACTATCTCGCCAGAGATAGTATTGCGATCATGAAAATTTTCGATGTTGAGATTTTGATGTTTTTATACGTTTTGAAGGTTCCTGAATCATTTTCACTAAGGTTGAGAAAAATGTCTGTGTGTGTGTGTGTGTGTGTGTGTGTGTGTGTGTGTGTATGCAGACAAGATTACTCAAAAACGGTTTGAGCTAGAATGATGAAATTTGGTACATGGACATTATTCAAAATTCATAGTTTTCTATCAACTTTTGAGAGATGTAGCTCAACCGGAAGAGGGTTATTACCTACAACGTTTTGATTTTTTTTAATCTAAAGTGACCGTAAAAATAAAAATATATGTTTGATAATTTTTCACATGATTAATAATTGTATAAAACTGCTATATATAGAATTTCAGCTTGATTGAATTGCTGAAAGTACCAGAATTAATTTTTTAACACTGCAAATCTCACGCGCCAACACGTGCCATGGTGCCATCAATAAAAAGCCAAACATGCGCTGGTTTAATATTCATTATTTATAATTTATAATTAATTAAATTTAATTTAAATATAATATATTATGTTATATAATCCAATTCTCAAATTGCGAGATAGTCGAGTGGAGACACTCCAGCTAATTTTAAAAAATATTCTTGCGCCCCCCCCCCCCCCTTAGTTTTTGTAATAATCTAATTTTCTTTTTCAATAGTCGGGCAGATTTCTGAAATAATATAACAACAGCTGGTGCTCTCCACAGGTTGGCAAACGCTGATTTAGGGTAAAAAATAAAACTGTGTACTATGTCCCAAGTTCAACCACTCTTCCATATATAATAATAATATTTCGCTTATTATTTTCAATATTAATATTTATTATATAATTATTAATTCAATATTAATTATTTCTATGAATGAATATACATTATATATGTATATTCCATATGAATGTAAGTGAATTAATAATTTTAAATGACCTAAATGACATTGAACAGAGGATTGTATTTAATAACTAATTTGCCCATTCAATTGCCATCTGCTGTTAAATTTTACTTCAGTGATGATGAGATGCGAAAATAGTTCACTCCTCGCTTCACTCGTTCACAATTCATCTTGTATATATATATACAAATTATTATAGAACAATTCAATTTTATTTTATAAAAAGATATTTCAATAAGAATTCATTATATTTATCAATGAATAATTTTATTAAACGGAAATCAACAAAAAAAGATCCATATTTTGATACTAAAGGAAATATCAGGTAATTATTTTACTTTTTATTATTTTCTATTAAAGATATTTAATTTAAATCTTTTTTTTTTTTAATTATTTTCAATCATTAAGAATTTCTACTAATTTATAATCGCAATTTTTAAAATAAAAAATCAATTATTTCTTATTTATTTATTTTTAATAAATATTTTTTATTTATATTTAATATAATTTCTTTTTACCGACCGACGATAGTAAGGGAAGGGTTATTTTCACACCAAATTTCACATGTCGAGATTTTTACATATCTCCACGAATCATGCATTTTCTTAACAGAAAAAGGTATTTTTAGCATGATGTCTGTCCGTCCGTCCGTCTGTCCGTTCGTATAGATGTGTACAGCCTGAACGGCTCAACGGATTTTGATGAAATTTGGTATATTTACTTAATGCATCAGTGGGATGAATTGATCAACTTTTGGTGCAAATCCGGCAACCGGAAGTGGTAGTATTAGCGATCGACGATAGGAAGGGAAGGGTTATTTTCACACCAAATTTCATGCACTTTGTATTGGTTTTATCCTCGAGAAAAATCATCTTTATTAGTTTTTTCTTAATTTAAAATTATATGACGTCATCCAGCCATTCATGACGTCACAGCCTGGTCTTACATATATATTTTAAATAAAATAAAATTAAAAATATTTATGTTATATGCCTATCTGTTTTTTATTACATTAATAGTTATATTAAAATTATTTGAAATTGTTTCTGTAGCTGGAAATTAATTTACTTCAAACCGTCGGTCGGTTCGGACCTGACCACAGGTCAACTTATTTAATTAATAATACATTTAATACAGTGATTCCCAAAGTGGGCGCTGGAGCGATCCAGGGGGGCGGTGATTGCCATAGGTGCATTTAGAGAAAATTACTTGTATATTACTTTTCTATTCTGAAATCAATAAATAGATATATAAATTCAATGTTTCTACTTTACACCTTTATTTATAATATTTTGCAAATAGGTAGATTTATCTTTCTGTTTAATTGTTATTAAAATTAAAAAGAGTTAATTTCCACGGGGGCGCTGAGTAAAATCTTTTCTGGAAAGGGGGTGCTTGGCCAAATAAGTTTGGGAACCACTGATTTATTAGAATAATTATAAAAAAAATATTTATTTATTTTGTTTAATTTAGAAATTACTTATTATGGTTTAAGTTAATTTTATAAAGAGTTTAGAAAGATTTCAATCCTTTGTTCACAAACTTATTTTAAAAAATTAACTACAATAGTATTAAGGAATGATTTCAAACTTTTAAAATATTTAAGTTTAAATTTCAAATAACTACTGAAATTTAATATTTTAACAAGAGAGTATATAGTATAATTAATTTGATAATATTGCAACTAGGTTTTCAGTAGATACTACATGTTTTTAGAGGTTAATATTTTATTATAATAAATATAGAAGTAAACCTCTTAATTAACATCGTTTTGTATTTGGTTTCGTTTCGTTTTAATGTGTATTCTAAAATCATAAAAACAATTTTTCTTTTATTTCAAGAAATTTAAATTTCCTTAACTGTTTTATGTCTAATATGTAGTTTCAAGTTTTTTTTTTATAAGGTGAAGTTTTTGAGTTTTATTTTTAGGTTTTTCATTAAAAAAAATATGTATATATCATATTGTTTAATATGTAATATTTACTTTTGCTTGTTTAATAAAACATTTGTTATAACATTATCACAATACCTTTGATGTTTTACCTTATTGGCGATGAAACGTATTCTCAGCGTTATACTAGATTTTCCTATATAATATATATATTCTTTATTATATTATTTTAATTATATTATATATATGTAAGGTGAATTTTGAAATATTTTCAAAAGTATTTATTTAATCAATATCCATCTTGTCCCCTTCAAAGTAATTCCCCTCCGATATAATGCACTTATGCCACCTCTTCTTCCAATCGTCGAAGCACTTCTGAAATGCGCTTTTCGGTATGGCCATCAGCTCTTTCGATTCGATTCCGACTTT